>OX453062.1:22808031-22893031 GCA_949699795.1 Spicauda simplicius
CATCAAGAGGCTTGAGGAGTTGAAGATCGAAATTTTCATCTTGTCTTTGCTTAGTAATTATATTACATACCCGAAAGCACTAAATAGCTAACTTCTATGGCTTAGGCTTGAAGTACCCCTGCATCATCAGGGTTGAGGAGTTAAAGGTCAAAATTTTCATCATGTGCCTTTGCTTAGTAATTATATTACATACCTGAAAGCACTAAATCTAAATCTAAAAGGTGGTAGAACCAGTGTAGTTCGACCGGGGAAGTACCACCGCCACACCTATTTCTAGCGTGAAGCATTTCTTGCGTTTCGATAGAAGGGTGTGGTTGCCGGCACACTTTCACATGAGGCGACCATCATAGTCTTCGGGAGTAGCAACGCATCTGTGATTGACTTCAGATGGAATCCATGTTCTGTATGAAGTTGATTACAGATGTTCATGGGCGGCAGTGACCACTTACCATCAGGTGGACTGCATGCTCGTTTGCCACTTCAGTCAAATAAAAAAAATAATAGCTAATTTCTATGGCTTAGGCTTGAAGTACCCCTGCATCATCAGGGTTGAGGAGTTAAAGGTCAAAATTTTCATCTTGTGTTTTTGCTTAGTAATTATATTACATACCTGAAAGCATATAATAGCTAACTTCTATGGCTTAGGCTTGAAGTAACCCTGCATCATTAGGATTGAGGAGTTAAAGGTCAAAATTTTCATCATGTGTCTTTGCTTAGTAATCATATTACATACCCGAAAGCACCAAATGGCCATCTCCTATGGCTTAGGCTTGAAGTAACCCTGCATCATCAGGGTTGAGGAGTTGAAGGTCAACATTTTTACCGTGTATCTTTGCTTGGTATTTTTATTACATAACCGTAAGTACCAAATAGCCAACTCTTACGGTTTAGTCTTAAAATACCCTTACATCATTAGGGTTGAGGAGTTGAAGATCAAATTTTTGTCCCATGAATTCGTTTAACAATCTTATTATATATCCATAAAACAAATTGACTTACTTCTACGGTTCAGGCTAGCAGTACCCCTGCATCATCAGGATTGAAGAGTTGAATGTCAATTTGTTTAGGCAATATTTGCTTAATAATCTCATTCTACATTCAACCCAACTGGACTCCTACAGCTTAGATTTGGCCGAGTATCGCTAATTTCGTTAATTTGCTTCAAAGAAATGGATCCTACGATCAGAACCGTATCAAACTCATCAGAGTACCCTTGAAGTACATTCTTTCAAATAAAAGAAAAATCATCAAAATCGGTTAGCGGGAAATTGAGTTATTCATCTATTTATCGCGCACATCGTTAATGCAAATATCAGACTTATGCGCTTTTCTTATGGATGCCACTGTCAAAAGTGCACTAAAAATAAATGGGACCCGATAACACGCACTACCTCTCAATGAAAAAAAAATCATCCAAATCCGTTCAGCTAGTGCGGAGAAATCGAGTAACAAATATAAAATTAAAAAAAAAAATACAGACGAATTGATAACCTCCTCCTTTTTGGAAGTCGGTTTAAAACGATGTTTTAACATAAAAATCGAAGCGAAATACTAAATTTTATTGAGGTGGCCTCAAAATTGACTGACTTTCATACAAACTTACATCTCCTATTTGGGTTAAATTGGGGGGGGGGGGATCAGAAAATTCATTCTTAACTGACGTCTACGTCATATAAGGAACCCCTAGTGAAAATCATATTCATATCTTTAGCAGTTTAGGCTCTACGATGTTTATTCAATAGATGAGGGAGAGAGCATACTTTCGTTTTTATATAAGTATATATAGATATAGAGATATAGATTTGTATAGTATCAAATAACATAGGTACACACATAACCAATAAAAATACATAACAAAGGAATACATTTTACAGACCATAACATGTTTAGTTTCAACCAATTCAACTATGCAGTTACTTATCTTATTAACACTTATCGAACACAGAATAAATACTGTGTAGTTTCAAATGGACATAACTTTTTTATTTATAAACCGATTTACATAAAATAAACACTAAATGTTAAGTGAAGGTTCCCACAACACATCAGTGAAAATTATATTCGAATTGAATAAGCCGTTTCTGAGATTAGCGTTTTCAAACACACAGACAAACAGACAAACAGACAAACAGACAAACAGACAAACAGACAAACAGACAAACAGATAAACAGACAAACAGACAAACAGACAAACAGAAAAGATTTCTAAAAACCATTATTATGGGTTCTATATCGTATTAAAGACCTCTAGAAATGGTTTTCACCTAAATTTATTCCATGTACAGACAGCGACCTCTTACAGATTTATTATAGTATAGATATTACACGATATAATACAGTTGTTTCAATAAAACCAAAAAATATTATAACTGCTTAAATGTTTACACTTAGTGTCATCATTTACAATATTATTATTTACTCTCGATCTGCAAGAAATTAAAAAAAACATCATTGTAATAATATTTAACGCATGGAAACCGCTTATTTCCGAACATAGTTTGTAAGCGCCAAATAAATGTTAATTCGCTAGGTTTTCATGATAAAATAATGAAGGAAATATAAAAATTCAACTCGGATTTTTTGCAAAACTTTTTAGTACTAACAAATTACGTGCACTATAAAATATCCTTTAAAACCCACAATCCAACATGGCTAAGCGTTTGCCGTCAATTTGCGAAATATCCTGGATTTTGTAAGCGCTTTGCGATTACGCTTTATTTCGGTTCTGAAATTCATTTAAAGGTAAGCGTATTTAACGGAGCTTTTTCAGTTTCAGACACTACAGGTTGCGGCGCTTTCAGCTCGCGTACCAACTCATAATGCTTCAGCGAAGTCGAGCGGTGAATACAGAAGTCAGCGCGCCGCCCTACGCTCTTTGCCGGAGCCGCGCCATTCAGTTCATCTTGTGTTCTCCTCACTACACCAGATCTAACGCTACAAGTTTGTAAGTTTTCATCGTTAAAAGTAGGTTAGAAAAACACGCTCAGGATGGATAATACGGTTAACGACAAAATTTTAAGTCTTTGCCATCACCTATTTCTAGCGTGAAGTAATTCTGCGCTCATTGGAAGTGTGTAGTTGTATGAGGCGACTACTTTAGACCATATGAGAAGGAATGCATGTGAGATTGACTTTAGATAGAACGGCTGTTCTATATGAAGTTGTTTATATATGCCATTGGCGGTAGTAACCACTTACCATTATGTAGACTATATGCTCACTTGCTACTTCAAAGCGTTAATCTAAGCCAAAATATGTATTTGCCATATTTCAGTGAAATCCGACCGACAATTTTTACGCGAAAGAATACCAAACACATTTACATCGTCACACACAAATAACAAGAAGTAAGATACTAACTCTAATATTACACTTATGAGAATTTTTGTCTTGGTTGTAATTGAGTCGTATCAGAGAGTAAGTTAGTAAATTAGTGCTAAGTAACACAGAGCACTAGCCGGCTCTGGCCACGTGCCAATGGTCCGTGTGGCCACTAAACTGTTCATCATGCGAGGCGCGCGGACAAGACGAGCAACAGCTGGCGACGCGCCAGCGCGGTCGCCAAGTTATTACTCATTAACCTTACATTTTCTTTTACAAACAGAAAATTGTTTAATCTTAAATGAACCAGAAAACCAACGTAATAGTTCTTTATTCCATTTTGATACGGAAAGTTATTATTGAAATCAAAAACGCTAAAAAGCTTTTTATAACAAACTTTTGAATCCAGTCCATCGGATCGTAAGTGGTCACTGCTGTACTCGGACACCTGTGACTAATTACATATTGGTCAAGGATACTTGAAGTCAATCTGTAGATGGCCTTCTATGTTAAGTTAGCCGGAACCATTGAAATGCGAGACCTAGTGTACCTTACGTTTAAAATACATGCGTGTGGTGTTATATACACGATCGAAATATCGTCCTTTTACCACATTTTCATGTGAAATAGACGAAAGTATCCATATAATAGGTATCCTTTGAAGTAACCTTTCCAGCCACTAAGGTGTACTCATCTCAAGTGGAGCAGAACATGTCCTCGCATCAGCGCAGTGACAAGGTAACTTGTTACTGGCTTCAGTCAGCACAGCGGTTGGCGAGCTGCCAGCGATCCGGGGACGTCACAAGACCTCATTTGTTGCATTATGAGCTCTCTAACCGCTAACATGCTTCGCTTGTGTACTATTTGACTTGTATAGCTGTTTACGGGATGTTGCTGTCACAAAGATGACAGTTTACAACACGTCAGTTATTTCAGTTCACACGTACAACCAAAAAGTTGTAGCAATTCATAAAGTTGTATATAAATGAGTTTACAAACATTGTACGTGACAGACACGTTTGGCAGACTTAAATTCCTCTATCAATTCAATGAATAATAACGTCTTTATACATCCCGTAATATTTTCGCAAAGAAACGGGGCGTGCCTGTCAAAGTAATGTTTAGACAAATTTGATTATATCTACCTACAGCACCTTGCATCCGGCGATTTCTATAGTTGTAAAGGAACATTTATTAAGTCCTATGAAAAAAGCTGTAAGGTGTTGGTGGTACGTGTACCTTCTCACAATAAAGGAGCCTCGGAGCTACTAATGATCTATACGATCCCTTATATTGAGCTAGGTCTGCTAACTTAGCAGTCATTCGGGGATCGTTGACAACCCAAACGGCGCGTCTAACTTTGTTTTATCAAGTTAGATACAGAATTTCGTAGTATGGTGTAGGCACATTTAAGAGGTACGCTGCGTACCAATTGAACTCAGGGTAGCTAATAAAAGAAGACAACATTTTACATATCTTATACAAGTGAAATTCGAATATTCCTTAACGAAAGTTATATCTAATCTAATATATAAAATTCTCGTGTCACAGTTTTTGTTGCCATACTCCTCCGAAACGGCTTGACCGATTTTTACCAAATTTTATATGCTTATTGAGGTAGAATTCAGGTCTGAGTATCGGCCAACATCTATTTTTCAAACCCCTTAAGGGTTGTCCACCCTTAACATTTTTTTTATTTTTATATGGCAAAACAACGTATGTCGGGACAGCTAGTATTTGTATATATATCACTCACATATGTATATCATACACAATGAAGAGGTAAGAGGACATTAGCACTTGGCGATCGGCCAGAGTAGTCGTGGATCAGCAGAGTGACGCCATACGTTCAGCAGCACCGAAGAAATGTAATGGAATGAATACCTTAAAGTAATCTATGACTGAAAGTAACCCATAAACACCGGTTGTCGTCGTTACCAGACACTAAGTAAATGGTACCCTTGTTTAATTTTACCTTAAAATTATTTCTATCAAGCAATTCAATTATGTACTATTTACATCGTCAACCCATTATACTCCCACTGCTGGGCACGGGTCTTCTCTCGGAATGAGAGAGTTTTAGACCATAGTCCACCGCGCTGGCCAAGTGCGAATTGGTGGACTTCACCTCATATGAAGTATATCTTAATGTACTATTTAATTTCAGATAATTATTTTGTGCCTACATAACACTTATATTCCTTTTCTATAGTCATATTTACTTGCACCAAATATTTAACGTGTTCGTAGAAACGATTAAGCTAATTGATGCTTGTTAAATTTTTTTACAACATTTATTTCGTTTCATCTATATTATTTGTATGTGAATAAAAAAATAATTTGTTATCTTGATTTAAAACAACAACTACTTGCGTTTTTAAATCAAAATATCAGTATCTAAGTTATGTTTTAAATTCACAGACACCAATTCAATGTTACTAAAAATGTAAATAAACCTCGTGCAAAGATAATCCCGGCTGAGCTTTGCTCACGGAGGTTACGCCATTAAACACGTTTGTATGGGTTGCGTGACTGCAACTCATATCACCGCCACTTGGCAAAGTGCCCGCCCTCGCCGCTGACCGCTGCATAAATACTAAGCCAGGCTCGTCTGTGCGTTCCCAAAATCCTGTACTTACACGATCAAATGCTCTTACATTTAGCCAAGCCAATATGTCTAAAATCTACATATACATTTTTATACAGTGAAAGTAGTAAACGAACATGTAGTCTACCTGATGTAAGTAGTCACTGCTGTACGTACTACCCTGATGGTAGTTACAAACGCGTTGCTAGTCCCGGAGGTTAAGATGAAACAACCTGGCAACCACAATCTACAACCATTACGTCAAATCTTCTTAACGGTAGAAATTAATTAGCAGTAGTCTCAGTGGAACCATACTTGTTCTACTACCTTCATTGGTTACATCACGACAGAAATTGGTCCAAATGTGCATTATCACATCAACTGCGCTCGTAACAGACATCAACAAAGAGTGTGCTAAGCAACAAGCAACACATGTAAGTGAAACATAATAAAGGGCGCAATATCAGACGGCCAGTCTGCAGTGCATCGCTCGAATACACTTGAAGCTTTTAAATGACGGAAAGTTGTGATATTAAACCGAAACTATAGTCATGAAGCTGTTGTGGCAACTATTTTAATTAAGTCGGCGAACACAGGATTTGTGGTGAAATATTCTCATATTTCGTGACTCAGCAATACAATTTATTGAGGACCGACTATACAGTCAAGCTAAATAATGAAATACAGACACCACTTTATAAGTATGTATTTCAATATGACAACGTATATGCATTTTCAATACTCTGGAGGGGTAAATAGAATATGGTATAGTGGTAATGTAGTGGTACAATGAAGTAGAAGCGACTTGATGACGTCAGTAAAGGGGTACTAACTGCGTACCATAGATATAAGGTAGGTTTTAATTTCTGGTCACTTTGAAACTGAATAGTCTAGCGAAAAAACACCCTGCAATACATACAATATGATGTACGGTCAGTGCATTTAATACATTAAGCGAAAATCAACTGTAAATTATTAAGAACACAATTTTATAAGTATAAAACATTAACATGGAAGCATGCAACAATCCTAAAAATCTTCATGTAATTTTTTAAGTTCTTATTTGCAAATATTATTAAGTAATCGTAATCTTAAGTAATCGTCTTTGGAACAATAAGCACCATATGTGTCAAATAAGAAAGCACCATAATTATGTAGTACATCTCCATATATTCACTTCACTTATCTTCTAAAATATCACAATTAAAGTAGAAGTGGAACTTCGCGAGTCTCAAGACACCTCATTCTTCCAACGTCGACAGTCACTTTGTCAAGATTAATGACAGGCGCTGCGTATTGCGTGACGCAACTTGTTTAAAACATCTGAAACGTGGTGTAACGCGCGGTGTCACTCGTGTCGCAATGATATTGGCATAAACAATGAAACATATTGTAACGTGAATAGCGAGAATGCCGAACGCATAGAAATTACATTTTTTTACCACGCTCGTGATAAGATCTCTGATTATTTAGCTCACAACAAAGTATTTCTTTTGACAAATTACGGTAATAACTATTATTTTGCTGTTGCTGCTTTGAAAAATATTACGTACATATAATGCAAAAGCCAGAGCTGTTAAATCAGGACTTCGAATTTCAAATTTTCGAGGGTTTTTACTGCAATATTTACACTGATGATCTCCATTTTTAAACGCCCTTGAAGAACGTGCGCACTCTATTTCCTGTTGTTTAATATTAAGCAGGCCATCATAGTTCCAGGGCAGGCGAGCCCCTTCGCACTTGATTCATAATGCACGCTCGGATCGAATGGCGGTAACTTGTTGCGGCTTGTCCTGCAATATTAATGCTCGCTAATAACACTGCTCCTACGATGTCTCGGAAGTTTCAATGTGCACTTCAATATACAGCGTATTGTATTTTATTGTTCTCAGACAAGTCTTTAATTCAAAACAAAACAAATTTTAAATGTATCTTTTTCCATACGCATTTTTATTATTTTCCAACCCAAAATTGCATAATCTTTCCAACATTCCAGTAACTATGACGATACAATACGTCGCACTACTGGAATCGGTAGGCCTTGTCGAAGAGCTGAAGAATGGCTTCGCCAGCATTCCTGATTTGATAGCTGGCTAAATTTTAAACGGCAATGACTAGCATCGCATAGCCTCGGTAGTGAGACAGTACCTCCTAAACAATTGTAAACTAACATCGACGCAAAAAAAGTAAAAGCAGGTCGCGCTTTGTGTTTGTCGGCGTCGCGGCGCGAGGGCGTCGCGCAGACAGATGAGCCGCCATCGTTAATAATGAACTTTTATTTCACAAATGTGAAATGAAGTCATGAAAACAACATTAGACATACAATTTAACTGTGGCGGTGTTTACTAAATATACGTAACATGTATCACTCGCGCTGGACTAATTGTCACAAAGAATAATGTATAACTAACGTTTTACTTTTTCCATATAAGTCGTATTACATAAAACTCACTTAGCCAAAAATGTATGCGGTGAAAGGAATTCACTATGAGGAATAAGTGTTTAGAAAATTCAAAATCCGAGATGTATATGTTACCGAAAATTATTACCTTATTGAATAGGGTGGGCTCAATGAGGCAGATCCCAAGACACCTACATGAAAGAGAGGCAAATCCGCAAAATGTCTAAGCTCCATTTCAAGTTTCGACAAGTTTCAAGAGAGCTTAGAAGGTTTTTTCCGAGAGCGCACGTAATCCTCCAACTAGTTCCTTATCGACTTCGATTAGTTTTACTTTGCTTTAAATCGGTTGCCAACGGGTTTATGCCAGGTGCACCTCCACTCACGATTTTAAAGTCACTCAAACATTCTGCCTCTCAGTCACTGTACCTATCAGAATCTTTAAAAATTCCTACCGAGACGGACGATACCTTATGTAAAGTAGCCACTGCCATCAAAATATTTGCCATCATAGTCGCCAATGCTCGATGTCTTTGAGGAAAGTAATTTTGCACATGTTTACGTCACCTTTTGTCGTAGCGCTCCAAGATGTAGAACTATACTCAAAGTATTTTCGTACTTTGAGTATAGACCTTAGACCTACACCTTTAGTATAGACCTACACCTTGGACGTCCTTAGTTAAAATCATCGTGCAAACTGAACCATGGTCGTTCGTCCAGTTTATATTTTTTATTGATATTTAAATAGTAAAAAATATAAATGATTTATAATGTTATGATTATTAATAGCTAGTAATTTCCATACATTTTCATTGGAGCATTGTTAACACTTTTACACAGAAGAACTTCTGTAAGACGAACTTAAAGAAAGACGCCAAAAAATAGAGTTACAGAGTTTTCGACTTACAGATGATTTTGATTTAAGCGAGCATTCGAGATATAAAGGTTAAGATACCTGTACCTCTAACTTATTTTGAGTTAGAGAGGTGAAATAAAAAAATCTAGGTGTAGAGAGAGTCATGTCCACCAATTCGCACTTGGCCAGCGCGGTGGACTATGGCCTAAACTCTTTCATTCTGAGAGAAGACCCGTGCCCAGCTGTGGGACAATAATGGGTTGACGAGAGGTGTAGAGATAAAATATTCGTATTTGCAAATTAAATAATAAGTATCATTATGTATTTTCTGTAAAAAAAAGTGCAAGCAAACATCGCTGTGTTGGAATTATAGATGGAATAAAGTGCTGAATGTGGTTATAGAAACTTACTATTTATTTCGATTTAAAGGGAATTAAGATTACGAGCAAGGAACGTCTTTCTCGTGTTTGGGAGATCGTTGACTTATTTTGACTTAAAGAGGTTCTAACCGTATACTTATTTGATGACACGCTTGGCTTGTTACCTTATTCAATCACTACCTGCTCTTCACACGATTAATTTAAACTCACGTCATCACATCACGTCGCCTCGCACTGTCAAGTGTAATCCCTTGACGATCGCCAGAGAGCCTCAAGTTGCGGATTGAGTGAGGCGTCAAGCAGCGGGGCGGAGCCGGCGACCGCGCGCCGCTGAATATTCATGAAACTTCGCTACCGAGGCACGTGACCCGTGATTAGATCACTTCTTATGATAATTACCTAGGATCGAACAACTGATAGTGCCTCTCTCGCTAAGCGTCCCTGGTTTGAAGTTAAAGAACAGATGTTTCGCCCTAATATGCGTCGTTACTGTAAATTTATTGCTTTTTAAAGGGCAGAAAAACACCGCCAGTAACCTAAACTTTTCGAAATTCCTACTCGTGCATAACTCGTGAGCTTTATGATATTATCAAACGTGTGGAGACTAACGATCTGCACATGACAAGTGTGATAATCTGAAATATCTAGTTCACTGTCAACGAAAATGATAGTAGGAAGTCGTAAATCGTGGATGCCATATTATAAACAGATGTACACCCAGACTCCAAGCGTATATAGTCTATATTAATCATTCCAACATTTTGAAGAACTCAATGGACCTTTGTGAAATGGATCATGCAAACTCGAAGATGTCATACCAATTCCTGATCGTATGATGATTGTGACATACTAAAATTAGTTGTAACTTAAGTTGCAATATCCTCATCATTTTTGAAAATACAACCACCGAGACATAAGTATCTTAATCATGTAGCTACAATCTAAATTTCCTTGCTATCAGCCGCCCGCAACTGGCGGATTACATAGCGTATCGCGCGTGCCGGCGAGCGACGCGCGGCGGCGGCATGCGGCGACGCTGCATCTGAATATTCATGGCCGCACCGCCCGTCATGCGTGATTAGCTCGTTTTTACCCGAATGCGTCAGATGGAGGATAATGGTTTTCGAGCGTATGCATGTTTGTATGTATCTATGTATGTCAATTTATTTGGCAAGCGCATCAGCCCAAACGGCTTTTAGGAACATCATTAGAATCGACAAATGCAACATCCTTAAAATCGACTCAGTTTGCATAGTGATAGGCTATATAATTTTTAAAAATGACGCCTGAATAGGGAAAAGGGGGAAGGGGGGCGACTCCTTTATTACCATAACCATGTGGGTGTAAAATGAACAAAATATCAATATGAACTGAAGGAAATCAATAGTTATTAATGTTACTTGTTAGTGTAACGAGGACCATACACAAGAACCATACGATATTCTCACTGTGCAATGTTATAAAATGTGAAAACTGAGACCTGTAATAGGAAGGTATAAAAAAATTCCAATACAATATTCTCTCTACCAGTTAAATTATTTTATTTATAATTTCAAATACAGAACTCTGTGTACGGCTCTGCGAAACCAGAAGTACCTACGTAAAATTGAAGCTAATCCCAGACGTGGGCTGTCCAAATTGAAACTACTAAGACCCTTTAGGTATACGCTTCATATTATACATGTATTTTATAGTAAGATACAGTACAATGTTAATCGCGACTAATATAACAATCATCATTATTATTGACCATAAAAGTCAATGTAAGTTTGTTACCCTTTAACGCAAAAACTATTGGTCGTATTTCGCTGAAATTTGGCTCACAGTTTATGACCTGGATTAATACATGAGTACCCCACTCATTACCATTGAAAATAAGGAAACACAGGCGGAGCCGCAGGAATAAGCTAGTCTTTGACATAATACAAACTCTTAAGTGGGTAAATGAATGCCAACATCGAATGCACGTTAGCAGTCATGATCGGAGACTCGCGCGCTGAATATTCAAGCGAGGCGCGCGGCGGAGGTGTGAGGCTGGCAGCGACCGCGCGGGACGTGTGCCGCGCCGCTTATACATATTATCCATATTCTATATTAATAAATAATGGATGCATAACGGCCACAATATATGTTATGAAATAGATTTTATGTTTAGTAAGTATTGTTGAAATGTACCTGTTTTCGGTTTTATTAAACGCTGAAGAAAATCTTACATTGGACTCCAACTCTATAATTCGCGGCAATAAACATTTAACATAAAGTTCATTGCACGCTGGTTTGCTGATAAAATAAAAAAAATCCTTAAAAACCAGATGAAACACCTAAAATTAACAAATTCGTCAATGCGAAAAATATACGTCGTCGTCGTTACAATATAAGCTCCCACTTCTATAAAAAATATAAAATTATATACTGACAAGAGCTTGTTTATTCTAAACATTTGCATGAAACCTTATCTACGACAAGCCCCAGTATCGATTATAACACGTTAGGAGCAGTGATAGATGACGAGGGGTGGATATTTATGCGGAGACACTGCAGGAGATGCGTGACTGGATTACCGCGGAGAGGCTCCACGCGAGCCACATGCTTCTGGCGCATTGTACTACAGCTAAGTAAATATATACGCTGAGGATTACTAGTTCTATGATTAGAATCTATCTTTACTGAAGTTTGCAAGTCCTGTTAATAGAATGTATCATATATTATTTATCGTGTAATGTAATAAAAGTGGTGATGTTATTAGGGCTGTGTGTCTACTCTCGCTTTTCGTCGTCGAATCATCGATATGGACTAAAATGTAGGTCTCGTCTTTAAAATAAATCGTATCGTTTGTTTTTCCAATCATCTTTGACACCTCTACAGCTTAATTCTAAAACTCAGTATTAATAAAAAAAATCTTACCACTTGCGTCAAAACAAATTTATTGTAGGTCAATAAGGATATGGCGGTGGCGCAAGATAAGTAACTTACGATTCTATAAAAATGATAGAATACCGATATAAGATGTTTATTCTAAAAAGTTGCATGAAACCTTATCCACGATGAGCCCCTGTATCGATTATAACAGGTCGGGAGCAGTGATAGATGACGAGGGGAGGATATTTATGCGGAGACACTGCAGGAGATGCGTGACTGGATTACCGCGGAGAGGCTCCACACGAGCCACATGCTTCTGGCGAATTGTACTACAGCTGAGTAAATATATACTCCGAGGATTACAAGTTCTGTGATGAGCATCTATCTTTACTGAAGATCAAGTTCTGTTATTAGAATCTATGTTAATTGTATTTATCGTTGAATGGAATTAATTATTCAATGTTATTAAGGTTGTGCGGCTACTGTCGCTCTTCGACGTCGGCTCAGCATTATTCACTTACTGCTAAATATTAGTCTACTCTCAGAATAAATCTAGTTTGAACCTTAAGCTTGAGGAAAAAAATGATGAATTTTATATAATTGTTATTAGATTTTCGACGCGTTGCCTTTTATTGTACATTAAACTGCCTGCTGTTCGTCCAAAAGCACTTTGATAACTCTAAAGTTTACTTCATACAATCGGTATTAATAAAAAAAACCTTACCTTTTATAGTTCAATAAGAATATGGTTCTTCGAGGTGGTAGAACCAGTGTAGTTCGACCGGTGAGGTACCACTGCCACACCTGTTTCTAGCGTGAAGCATTTCCTACGTTTCGATAGAAGGGTGTGGTTGCCGGCACACTTTTATATGAGGCGACCATCGTAGTCCTCTGGAGTAGCAATGCATCTGTGATTGACTTCAGATTGAACCCATGTTCTGTACGAAGTTTATTACAGATGTCCATGGGCGGCAGTGATCACTTACCATCATGTGGACTGCATGCCCGATTGCTATTTCAGTCAGAAAAAAATGGTGGTGGTGGCACCACAGCCTAACATTAAACTAAAATAGACGTTAAAAAAGGAGCCGTTACAATTATCATTGATCACGATTTAGGAATGATTTAGGATGGTACAATAACCTGCGTTATCAAAAAGGTAGTATATGAGATGCTTAACAACACAAAATATTCAAAATTGATGCCCAAAAAACATAAGGTTCTACAAACTGATTTAGTGGCCTTAAACGATGACGTATGCAATCAAACAAATAAATCGTCAACAGTTAGTAACGAGAACACGGAGTCTATTTACATTAAAGCAAACTTCCATCCATCCATCCATCCATCAGCCCTTTGATGTCCACTGCTGAACATAGGCCTCCCCTAAATGGCGCCACTCCAACCGGTCCTGTGCCCTCTGAATCCAACGGTTTCCCGCTGTCTTCTTCAGGTCATCGGTCCACCTGGTAGGGGGGCGACCTGTACTCCTTTTGCCTAAACGTGGTCGCCACTCGAGGACCTTCCTTCCCCATCGGTTATCGGTCCTGCGAGCTATGTGGCCGGCCCATTGCCACTTCAGCCTACTAATTTTGAGAGCTATGTCGGTAAGCTTCGTTCGTCTACGGATTTCATCGTTGCGAATCATGTCTCGTAGCGAAATTCCGAGCATAACCCTCTCCATAGCACGCTGAGCGACCCTGAGTCTCCGAATGAGGCCTACAGTGAAGGACCACGTTTCGGCGCCGTAGGTCATCACTGGCAACACACATTGCTCGAATAGTTTCGACTTCAGGCACTGAGGAATTGTGGACGAGAAGATACTACGAAATTTTCCGAACGCAGCCCAGCCGAGTTGGATTCTTCGAGTGACCTCCCTCTCAAAGTTGGACTTACCCATCCGGATCGTTTGTCCCAGGTAAATGTACTCGTCGACAACTTCGAGAGGAGTGCCGTCAACAACTACCGGTACGGGTGTGACATGGACGTTAGACATGATTTTCGTCTTGTCCATGTTCATCTTAAGACCCACCCGTTGTGAGGCACTGTTGAGGTCGCCTAGCATTGTGTTGAGATCCGTCAGCGAATCTGCCAAGATGACTATATCATCGGCAAATCGAAGGTGCGTGATGTGTTCGCCATTGATGTTAATGCCAAGACCTTTCCACTCCATCAGCTTGAACAAATCTTCCAACGCAGCGGTGAACAGTTTCGGCGATATAACATCACCTTGTCTGACTCCCCGCTGCAGTTGGATTGGATTTGTGCTTCTGTCGTGTACTCGGACTGACATGGTGGCGGCAGTGTATACACACTTCAGCACCTCGATGTACCTATAGTCGATCTAGCATCGCTGAAGGGACTCCAGCACCGCCCAGGTCTCGATAGAATCGAAGGCTTTCTCATAGTCCACATAAGCAACACATAACGGCAGATTATACTCCTCGGTCTTCTGTATAATCTGCCGCAGCGTGTGAATGTGGTCTATGGTGCTGTAGCCTTTTCGGAAACCGGCTTGTTCGGGAGGCTGGAAGTCGTCTAGCCTGCGTGCAATGCGGTTAGAGAGGACTCTCGAAAACAGCTTATACACGTGGCTCGGAAGCGCAATGGGCCTGTAGTTCTTCAAAAGAGTTTTGTCGCCCTTTTTGAAGAACAGCACCACTACGCTTCTGCTCCACGCTTCCGGGGTTGTCCCACTAGTAATGACAGAATCGAACAACTTTTGGAGCGCCACTAGTACGGGTTTACCGCCAGCTTTTAGCAGCTCTGTTGTGATTCCGTCATCGCCCGGTGCCTTGTTGTTTTTCAGCTGTTTGAGAGCCTCTCTAATCTCGTACAGGCTGACGTCCGGGAGGTCCTCAGTATAGTGTCGGGTCAGTTTGGCACGTTTGTCGTCCGCCTTGTTACGGGCGGGAGCTCGTGCGGAAGCATACAACTGTCCGTAGTATTTCTCAATTTCCCTCAGAACATCGGAGTTAGACGAAACCATGGTGCCCGATTCGGTCTTCAACCTCGTCAGCAGGCTCTGCCCAACGCACAGATCCCTGGCGAACACTCTCGAGCCCTGGTTTCGCTCAATAGCGTCTTTTACGCGATGGGTGTTATGAGCACGCCAATCGCGTCGCCTACTCTGAGAGATCTGTTTATTGAGCAGTCTGTATTTCGACATTGAGGCTGGATACTGCACACATAGTTCTCGCCTCTCCCTCATGAGACCGAGAGTATGTTCTGAGAGAATCCGAGACCTACCACTGGAGTGGGTCTTAAAGTACTTAGACCCCACCTCGTGGACAGTTGTTACTACCTTGGTGTTCATTTCGTCCACAGAAACGCAAGAATCGAGACACGCGAAACGATTTCGTAGCTGAAGTTGAAACTCTTCGGAGCCCTGGATTTGGACAGGTGTTGGTCGGAGCGTAGACTTCATTAGGCGTGACCGTTCCAGCTTTACGTTGATATTTAATGTGCCTCTTACCATCCGGTGATCACTTCCGGTTTTCACCCTGTTGATCACAGAGACATCATTAAATATGTGCCGTTTGTCTGCCAAAATGAAGTCTATCTCGTTTTTAGATGAACCATCAGGACTTATCCAAGTCCACTTTCGCTGTGCCTTCTTCCTGAAGAGAGAGTTCATCATAAAGAGGCCTTCCCTCTCCAAGAAGTTGGCAAGCAAGTGGCCTCGGTGGTTCCGTTGTCCAATTCCAAAGGGCCCCACCTTCCGCTCGCCATCGTTCCGCGTGCCTAGTCTTGCGTTAAAATCCCCCATAACAACGGTAAAGTGGGTCTTTGAGGTATGTATGGCTCTACTTACGTCCTCATACATAACCTCGACCTCATCGTCTGGGTGTGTCGAAGTCGGCGCATATACCTGTATGACCTTCAGCGAATACCGTTTAGATATTCTGAGTATAAGGTACGCTACCCTTGACGACACACTGTCGACTGTTACCACGTTGTTGACGAGGGATTTGTGGACGAGGAACCCGACACCACCCTGAGACAGGTGGTCGCCCTCCCGGCGATAGAACAAGTTGCCCGATTTGAGGATTATCGTGTCCTCACCCTGTCTTCGGACTTCAGACAATCCCAAAACACTCCAGTTCAACTTGTCTATCTCTTCTTCCAGCTCCTGTATCTTCTCGTCGGTCCTCAGTGTCCTGGTGTTGTATGCTGCCAGGTGCAGAAGTCGTCGGTTGCGGTAGCCGGATCTCTGCCGGAGATTCTTAGCACCCCCTGCCCCGCCGTTACCTAGGCCGCTACCGTAGCCTGGAATAGCGGGGCTGCCGGGGACTGGGGGCCGGGGTTCTTCTGCACCTTCCATTGGGGGTTTTTCCCGATAGTCACCGCGCCTGGCAAGCGTGTTGGTGACCGCAGTAGGTGTAAGTTACACAACGAGATGCTGCTGCCCATCTCTTGGATTTATGTCCCTTAGTCGCCTCGTACGACATCCACGGGAAGAGAGGGAGTGGTGCTATTCTAAAAGGCCGACACCACACGGCCAAAGCAAACTTAATAACTACATATTCCAAAAAGTTTATTTTTGTTTACATTAATGTAACAGGCTTAGAGCAGAGTGTTGTATAATTATACCGGTGTGCGTCATACCACACTTGTTGCTTGTTAATATCATTATTTATATTCACAGTCTTATGTTAAACAGCACTCTCTTTACAAACTCTCTAGAATTTTCAAGTAAATGCAAAGAACATTAACGACGTGAAACCTTCTACTTTTAGCGCATTTAATGCATTTATATTCTCCTTTTGTTTCTTATTAGTAAGCACGTGCTCGGAACATGCTTTGAAAATTAAAAAATTAACAACTTAAACTTTTTATTAAACTTTTAGGACGGCAGAACGCTTCGCAGTTCGAGTGCAATGACACCATTACTAACCGTATTTATGCCTCATCACAATGATGTATGCCAAGTATAATCTAATAGTGTAGCACTGTTATAGGAGCAATAAGAACACAGGCTACAACAGGCTACACTCGCCTGAAAATAATGTTGTCAGTACCGTTTGTTAAGTTTCCCTCAACAGGACAGTGTTCATTTTCAGCCATAATTTTCAATGTACTTTGCAATGTTGGTCATAACTCTAAAGAATTATTGTTTAGAGGAAAAATTGAACATTCGTACTAAAAATAAAGAACGGACTTAGTGTAATTTGATAATTCTTGATGATATATATAAATATCAATGACCCCGAATTGTCAAAACCTGACTTACATTTCGTGGAAAGTGGAAAGTTAGGTAAAAATATACAGAGTTATAAACTTTATAATCATTTTTATATGAGCACTACTTCAGTGACACGTTCAATTGCCCGCTGAATAGAGAACGGCTGCGCGGAACGGATAAATCTCGGACGGCATAGAGATTAACTTTACACTGCTTGAAACATTCTTTACATTTCAAGAAGGTTCTCTACAGCTAATCTAAGTCCACAGCAATTTTCAGCAGATAAAATGAAGAGGTTTAAAAATATAGTACCATCCTCGGTTTGTGCCAAGATAGGTTTTCTATTATGGTTTTATTTGATTTTTCTTATATGAGTTATATACATAAATGGTCAATAACAATAAAGCTTTTTATATTTACACACAGCCCCATAGTAGAATGCCATGCATCGTATATACTGTGGACGCACACAAACATAAGAATACGCTCAAATTGTAAACGAAAGTTTAAGTTTATCATTTACAGCCGAATGAGCGAACATTGGACCCGCGACTGTCTTCGTTTCCGACCGATAGAGTCACTCCTCCGCCACGTACAATCAATAGTGATCAAAATAAAACGAAATTCTATTTTTGATTCAATATTGAAACAAATACAACTCGTTTAAAACAGAACTTTGAAATTTGATGCGAATCACGGTAAACTGGAACGCTAAATTTAATTCAGGTCGTTCAAAGGCAAAGTAATTACAGGACTTAGGCAATTGTGTCGCGTTGTTGGGATCGACCACAGCTATCTCGGGAGAGGCCGGTTCCTCCGTCACGCGGCTGCGGCCTGCGTCATAACGTAAAATAAAATATTATCTACATATGGTAGAACAAATGTAGTTCAACCGGGAAGGAACCACCACCACACGTATTTCTAGCGTGAAACGGTTCTTGCGTTTCGGTGGAAGGGCGTGGTTGACGGCACACATGAGCCGCCTATCCTGGTCCTCGGGAGAAGCAACGCATCTGTCGACTTAGCTTTCAGATATAACCTATGGTAGATATAACCCATGGGCGGCAGTGAGCACTTACCATCAGGTGGACTGCATGCTGGTTTGCTCCTTCAATCAGATAAAAAAGTATACGGCTTTCATAACATTAAAGTCGTTATCGTTAGCATAAGTTTACCCTGAGAGATGATTATGGTGTTCATGGTGCTTAATTAACAAGTGCCTGACGTCATGCGTGCTCACAAAACCGCAGTATCATAGTAATTGAGTGTCGTAGTTAAGTAGCTGTGTGGGGGCTATACCCTCAGTTTAGAGAAAATTTCAAAATTTAAGATTCCATTTCAATGAAATGGAATCTTAAATTTTACGCAAATAAATTCCTGCATTTTTCTACAATGAAATTCTATTTTATAAATCGTAGGTTAACATTTATTTAACGTACGGTGAATACATATAACGCGGAGATCAAGTCCAAGACTATTTAAATCGGTAGGGAATTAAAGCGCAGTTTCGTTCACATGAATACTTCCGACTTACTAGTTTGTATCACATGGAACACCACATCTAGGATTCTCTCTCTGTGTACACACAAGTTTATTTGTTTTGGCATTTGCTGCTGCTGTTTCTAAATCTATCTTTGACTTATTGCCAAAATCTTTATTAAGCTTTATTTATTATTAAAAAGAATGCCTGTACTGTTCCGAAAGGTACGTACAACGTAAGTAGTAAGTGCAGTATGAATATTTCATGTAAAACAAATGCGTCATAATTGACAGTCGACAGTTATTAAAATAAAATTATTAAGATTGGATTAACTTTTAATTTCATTGCAATTGAAAATAAAAAATATTCAACGCAGCACATTACTTAGGTATACAGGCAACAGGACTCCTCTCAGAATAAAAAGGACGACAATGTATCAAATGTAATTTTCAGTCAAGATAAAAATTGCAGTGCGTATTAAACGAGTTATGTGTCTTTTATGAGCAATGTAGTACGTTTTAAGCGGAGTATACCGGCCAGGCTACGTTTATGGGATATAATTTCCGCGAAGGCTTTTTCCACGTCGGCGCCCGGGACACGAAGGATCCCGGGATGCGGGACACGGGACACGCGGGATCACGGTCTACAATACGACAATTTATAGCCTATTCAATATTTATACAGCAGTATTAATAAAATTTTACGTCGATATAAGGATATGAGATGGGAAAATAATGGTCTTTTTATGGCAAGAACCTTGTGTCGGATATGAAGTGCTTATGAGTTTGCAACCCTCGTTACGGTGAGCCGCGGCCGGAACTCGCGTTAGCGCAAATAACTGAAGACGGTTATGGTACCCCAAGATGAGTTTTGGAATCGATATTATATATCAGAGCTATAACATTAAGAGACAAATAAAAACGTCAAGAACGGTCAAGAGCGAGATGAACTTGCGGATAAAGGTTTCCGTAGCATTAGAAACAAACAGAAAAAAAACTATGTTTCTTGTGTGTGAGTCTCCTTAAAAAATATTTTTATTCTCTTATTAGTATTTGTTGTTATAATGGCAACAAAAATACATCATATGTAAAATAGTCAAATGTCTGGCTATCACAGTTCATGATATACAGCCTGGTGACAGACAGACGGACAGACGAACAGCGTATTGTTATATATTAAATAATGTAATATTTACTTTATTTGTATAAATATACTGCCTTTAAAGGTTACTATTCCAAATAACCTTGCCTCATTGAAATGGAAACATCATAAATAAAATGCCAAGATTTCTATTACGATGTTTATTCAAGAAAAAAAAAAACATGCGTGCGTACAAAGTACACATGTCAGAAGTGAAACTTCTTTGGCGAACTAATTTATAAATCTTGTTTATATTTATACAAATCTAAAACTTTAAATTTCCAAGATTAAGAGGAAGGGAAAAAGGCGTGATACGACGTTCGCTCTGTCTCACTTTTTCTCTCAATCTTTCTCACTCGCTTGCTCCCTACTCTCACTCCACGGGTAGTTGCTCATGCTACGTTCGCCCTGTCTTACTCTCTCTCAATCGGTCTCGATCACTCTCTCTCTCTCTTTTCCGACACTTCCGTTGCATACCGGCGTGACGTTTCATCTGTAAAAATTTTACCCTCATGCGCCTAAAGAAGTTTCACTTCAAAAATACGTTATCGAAGTAAAGGATCGCACAAGGTGTATATAAACACACCTTTAGTAGTTCAACTATCTCGAGAGAGAGTACAAGACTTACTCGTAGTAGAGGATTCTTGGTATAGTTTTAATATTGTATGTTATTCCCGCGGATTCGCGCGCTTCCGTCACGTCTATCTAATGAACATCCTATTTGTTAACCTAGGTCATAAACTACGTGCCACATTTTAGCGAAATATGACTGGTAGTTGTGGCGTAGAAAAATAACACATACACATATATCCTTACAAACTTTTGCATTTATAATATTAATAAGATAACAATACATTTAAATACGTTTTAAATTCACAAAGTATTTCAAAAGTCGTTTTATCACCTCATCCATTGATGTACATGATTAAGTTTATTACAATTTATCATGCCTTCTAAAATTATTGTTGTTGTATTGTGAAAAACATTTTTGTTTCAATTATACAATTCCATAGGGCACAATAATCTAATCTTAAGTATGTCAAAGAGAGTACGTACATAGACAACATTTTAAAAAAATGTTTACACTATCTACAACTATTATCTACGGAATACACATATTCCCAACAAGAGCCAATATAAATTCCGCGCAGCAGAGCGCTCGCTCTGAACCCTGACCCACCGCGCAAGCCGGAATGTAAGTAATACTTCGGAAACAGGTAAACGTAACACTCTATACTTCAGTATGCAACAAGAAAAGCAACAAGAATATGTTTTATAATATATATAAATATCAATCGAGCACACATACCATTGTCACTTGTCTGTCATAAACCCCACACACAATTTTTCGTCTAAGATTTGGCCATAGATCTTGGCTCCTCTATTCCATTTCTACTAATTAAGAACGCTTCGGATGAGAATGTCTCTCTTACCATATCCTTCAAAACATTTCAAAATATTTTATTCAAAGATTCACACAGAACTCGTTTTGAAAGCCAACAAATAAGCTATAGCTCTGACAAGTATTTTACGATAGATACAAAGCGGCGAAACTCTCAACTCTCTACAATACGTTTAATTTTCTATTTTTGCATGTAATTCATTTGAATACCGCTTCATCCGTTGGCAAGTTAGTTCATGCAGAATTTCATACTCTGGGAAACGATTTTTGGTTTCGAAAACTGCTGATATTTCAAAAAACAAAATTACTTTACTTATTTATGTGTATAGACATGTTAGGAATTAATTCTGAGTAACATCTCGTGTAACCAAAATGCGTGTGGAACTTTATTAGCTGTTGTAATATACCAGATACGACATTATATTAGAAGGGTGTGGTTGTCGGCACACTTTCATATGAGGCGACCACCACAGTCCTCGGGAGTAGCAACGCATCGGTTAATCGACTTCAGATGGAACCCATGTTCTGTATGAAGTTGATCACAGACGTGCATGGGCGGCAGTGCCCACTTACCATCAGGTGAGCTGCATTCTCGTTTGCTACTTCAGTTAGATAAAAAAAATATGTTGTTTATACGTTTATGGTATAGTTACTAGACCATACTATACTATTGTACTATAGTATACTATAAAAAGTCTTGAAATGAAACTTGTTTACAGACAAAACCACAGTCACGCACTAGCGAGGAAGCCACGGCGCCGCGCACCGCTGCCGCTGCGGGCCGCAGTTCGGGCCATTACGCTATCTCCTCAGTAATTACGCCCGCTCCGCCACTGCAACTGTTGTTTGTCTGATAACGCTTATTGTTGCAATATGAGCCCCGTTTTTAAATATTTATTATACGAAGATAGTCGTGTTGAATGGCTTTTGAAGAGGAACAACTTTACAATTTATTTTTTACGTACTTTCTTTGAATAAAGACCGTCCGCTCTTATAACTGGTATCTTGCTTAAATTTAATTATCAATGAAGTTTATAAAGTTTTAAGTTTATAAAGTTTATAAAGTTTTATTAGTGGAATTTACTTCCATTAATAAAACTTAACAATTTGCATCACCTTTCTTAACACACCATTTTCAAAAATATGATTGTCATACACGTGCGATTTTTTAAGGTTTCATGCGTATCAAAGTCCATCCGATTTAAATTACGAATATTGCACCCATACTACCTAATTTTTACGTCAAAACGAATGTTAAATCTAAAGTACACTATTTAACTTATTACATTTACGCTGTTACTTTGTAATATATACCTGGCCAATATCAACGTAGTCTAATGAACATTTCTCCACGAGCCTGAAGTTTAATAACAGTGGCAACACACGCTACAGCAACTTGTCAAGTGGAGCCGCTGCCGCTACGCCGTAGCGAGTGCTACGAGCGACAAAGCGCTCGGATTATTGCACTGCACTTCGCAGAAACAAACACCTACATAAATCATTGTGTATCGCACACGTTTAGGTACATCTGTAGCAAATACCTTAATCAAACAAGAAACATCTCGTTGATAACATATTATTCTGTCTTCAAATGCCCGCATGAAAACTCTACGTCGTATTATTATTGCTCTTCAGGTATTGTGACGACGTTGAATATAACTTTCCTATTCCTGAATTTGGATTTCATAGCAACAAATAGCATATTTACTTCGAGTAGATTTGTTTAACCTTATGTACTTAAGGGACCTAAGTGGCCATCTACTACAATTTGAATACCAAATATTATAACACGAAGCCTAAATTAAATAACTTTTACTATTGTAACGTACCGTACAACTTCCAACCGTAAAGCAATTAGCTACAAACAGCCCCTAAGCTGAGCAAACCCACGTCAAAACAGTCCGAGTGAAGGCAGAGCGGGGGTCATTACGCGAAGTCTCGGCTCGTTGGCTCCGTTATTGCGCTTTGGCCCTTTTTATATGGGGGACGTCCTCGTCACGTGATGATTCAACTAAACAACTAAATTAGACAACAAATCACTTTGCTCATTCGTGTGGATAGCAGAAAGTGCGAAAATCTTACTTGAATCGATTTTGTTTAAATTTGCGGAAACGAGTATGCACGTGACCTGATGGGAAGTAGCTGATACCACCGATGCATAGGGGCCGTTAAAATATTACGTAAGCATATTTATTACAATTATTTACTCCCCCGTCCCCCTTTTAAACAAAAATAAGCAAAGCTCTAATACCCTCCCCTCATGCTTACGTAAACATTTTTCAATTAAAAATGTATATTTTTGTACAGTATTGTAAAAAAGTAAATAACTTGCGATCAACATCTATTCCCCCCTACCCCCCATGTCATCCACAATAAGCAAAACCTTTGTTTTGCTTATTGGGTGGGGTCTTTACCCCACCCCCCAATAGTGCTTACGTAATACTTGAACGGCCCCATATCTGTAATAAAACCCAGATAATACCATAGTCTTACCCAAATAACACATTGCTACTCCTAATAAATTAGTGGAACGGATAAGTATGTCGCCCTTCCCACACCCTTTACACCTATATTCTCTAGAGCACAGCAGTGCATAACACTGATGGTATTAAGTAGAAATAGTTGTTGCGGTGGCGCCTCCGTAATCTCCGTAGTCACCAAAAGTTCTATCATCTTTACAGATAAAGGCGTCATCCTCGACCTAAGTCCTCATAGCCCCAGAGTAGGATTTTCTCCTGTGTCGTGAGTACCATGGACACACACAAGACGAATACACAAACACCCAGACCCAGAACACGAATCTAAACTCATCATTCAGATACCTGTCTGGCTGGGAATCGAACCCGGGACCGCCACGTGGGTCGTCATTTCACATTAAGTATAAAACATTCATTCAAATACATAGATATGTTATCTTCACGTTATGCCTTAATAAATATCAATCTGAAAGTTATCTGCAATTTTGATTATTCAAAACGACAACAAACACAAAAATACCTTCTCTTTGGAAACAGAAAACCTCTATAGTTTTCAGCATTAAATTTTTTGTTATATATCTATGTATATCCGTTTACATAGGAACCTTACAGGTTGCTACACCTAATTATCTTCATAAGTATGTTAAGTAGCAGTTAGGCTCGTAACAGTCCAATGATGCTTTTTTGCTCGCCAACAGTTCCTTGGGACCCTTTTATATACCTATGTATTAATTTACTGGGATGAACTGTGCTGGACTCGTCTCATTTATCTTCGTCCGTCATATATTAACAAAATGTTCGCATCAAACATTTCTAAGAACACCGTATTTCATTAAGGAGATAAAGTTAGAATAAGAGTGTTATGTATAAAAGTATTATCTCGAAATAACAAAACAGCTTTATGTAAGCTTTATAACAATGATGTCTATAGAATAACACCGTGATGATAAGTTGTCACTACAACCCAAGGACATCTGTAAATTACACAACATCCACCCAAGGAACTCAAGGCCACCCAAGGAATCCCAATTATATTAATTGATCACGACCATTGAAAACTAAAGTAGAAAGTTTCTCAGATAGATCATACCCTACCAACTAGAATTACTATTGAATAAACACTGGATAACAGAAATAAGCGCAGTCAAATGCAAGGCACTAGTAACCTTCACTTATTCATTTAATTACAAAAATAAATTGAAATACGAAGTTTACTTACTTTCAAGAACATATAACGAATGCATTTTTATACTTTGTAAAGAATCGTTTGTGAAACGTTATTTTTAAGTCATTTTATCTTAACGAAGAGACAAAAGTTTACAACAGACAAAAATATTGTTCTCGCAAGAACAGACATATCCTTTTGTCACTGAATTATCGCTGAAAATTAAAGCCCCACGAGTATTGTTACTTGAAACACTCGATGATAATTCAAATGGAAGGATTCTGAATATGATATAAAGTTATATAATGGTATATCCTAGCGACAGTTATATTTATATCAACGTCTTAGTACGATTACTTTTAACCGTTAGGGACGGAATAATTATCTGTTTACTAAAGATTAGCTTTTTCTTAGCCCGTTTTGTTTCCGTTGAACACGGTAATGAGAATCGTTTGTTGAAAAAACTTACTGTGGCTATTTTTTTTCCACTTCTGCAGACAGTAGTTAGGCAAAACCTTTGACTTCAGCCAAAATTGGCCAAAGTTTTGACTGAAGCCGAAGGGTTCTAACGAGCATCAAAATTGAACAAACTGCATCGAATGTACGACACTACTATGGAAATGTTGATGCGCTGGCTTAAGCATACACTCTTACTCACACTCTACTGTTTCGCATGTTTTGTTCTCAATTTACATTATTTTTAAATGTTATTGTTTTTAAAAATTTGCTAATAATTCGTTTTAAGAATTGTTTTCTCATAGAATTGGATTTGGCTTCGGATGAAGGTTGTGGCGATAGCCGAACAATCGGCTTCGGCCACAAAATGTTCCCTCGGTCGGAGACTAGTGCTCAGTCATGAGGACTTCATGTCTGCCTATTTTTATTTTATAAATGAACTTGGAATAATAAAAAAAAATATTTTTATGATCGCACGGAACCACTGGGCAAGAGATACACGCTCGCGGATAATTTTTTTCACATCATTCGCATATTTATTTCATTCGCGTCCGAAGAAGTAATTGGCACGCCTCGTTATGTCGTCGACCGAGCGGCCTGCGGGTAGCGCGAGAACATATCGCATTTCTACATCGTAATTGACTGACGTTGTTATTTAAAATACTGGTTAAAGTAAAATAATTACGTTTTTTTCTTTGTGAAACCTTTGTGAAAACATTAGGTATATTTTTTGTTTAATATTTTAGCAGCACCTTAATGAACACAAAAGTAGCGCACGGTGTATTCATATTTGTAGGTACACAGACTATTACTCAGATAATAAGATACGTCTCAGGAACATTCAGTCGTCTTAAAATGTTTCCATCTCGAAGTCACAAATTGTAATTAACCACGCAACCACAAATCGTTACTATCCAAGGACTATAACATTAAAGACTATAACTTGTCTACAATATAAGTTGAAACACAACAAAAAACAATTTATCGGCCCATTGAATTATATAACAAAGAATGTATACCGCGCGGCTCGCGGGGGTTGTTCCAGAATCACTTTATCTGATAGAAACATCGTTTTATGAAATAATAAAAGTGTATATCGGTTGTCTATCAGGCGTGTGGGGCGTAATAGAGTGCGATTAATTCCCGCGGCGGGCGCTTCTCGCGGGAAATCAGCGCTCCCCCCCCCCGTTCCCCCACTCCACAGCCCCGCGCCCCTGTCCGGCGCTACACACCCCTGTCCGGCGTGATTGACTTATTTATGTTGTGTATTCCTCTTTATCTGCCATTATATTTGTCCATCTATCGAGGGAAATCCGTTTTGTGATTTTTATAACGGCTTAGCATTACTTAAAAGGGTAGAAAATAGAAGGATTTGTTTATTACCTACTATAGTTTTTTAAAATAGAATAACACGACGTAAGAAGACATAAATTAAGTCGGGAGCGGAGACATCTTTAATCCGTTTCTTTATTGCCGACATACTAAGAATTATATATACATTGAGGTAAAATTAAATTATATAATATCCCCTCATATGTATTGCTCTAAAAGTTAACTGTGTTGATGATGAAATATTACCTTCAAATATGACTAAATAAGTCTAGAATTGAGTCATTTATTATATTTCGTAGCACCCTGTGAATGCTTGAAAAAGAAACCCGTTTCCCATATAAAGTAAGAAATATAAACGCAGGAGGCAGTTAGAGAGAATACGAGTGCGGTGCTAAGTAGCCATAAATCCGGCGGCGGCGAGGACTCCATTAATTGATAAGTGGAGATAAGGCGGCCGTGAGAGCGCTGGCCTCATGCAATCGTGATGCTATTGGGAAATACGTAACACTCGCATTTATTTGTAAATAATAGCTCTTTCTCTTGCACAAAATGTTGTTTGGGTTTCTGTGTTTATATAAATTATAGACCTTTTATGTATTAACGACCGCTATATTTTTAATACGCTAATCATTCAACTGCACTGATTTATCATTATTCTTTTGCATAAAATACATATTTAATGAAAGAGTTTTATTATGTAAAGTTTAACATTTTTTTTATTTATTGAAATAAAAAAACAGTAACAAATGTTTTTTATTTAATTTCTACCAAATTGTTGGCCCGTTTGTCGGCAGTATATACAAATCTACTGCTCGTCTACTCGTGGTCTATTTTAATATAAAATTTACAACATTTTATGCCTAAATTATAAATAAATAATAACGATATTGCCTATTATATATTATATTATTTTAAGAGTGGTACAATTTTGTGAGTGTACTTAATTTTATATATAAACTATTTAGCACACAATGGCATTCTTAAGTCACCAACACTTTTAATTCAGTTTGAATTTCTATTAATATTCAACAAACATACTTGTGTAAACTTTGCTTATAATAAACGTAGTGGTATCCTTAGCAATGAAACGATTAACGTTAATTTATATTAATATTAGGATTAAGTCCATTTCGGAACTATCGAGATGATATTACCCATATCTTCTAGAAATTCACGTTTGAATATCTAGTGAGTTATTCAAACAACTACTCACAAGTAGTCTCACAAAGGCTCAGGTGTGTGCCTTTCAGTAACTTTGGGTTTGTTGACGGAAAGAAAACAAATCATATTAGACATCATTGAACTGACGTCACTTACAAAAGAAACACTACAATACTTCACTACATAGTATACAAGGTAATTGCTGTAAATCGTTGAGGAGTTCCCTCGACTGTCTTTCGGCTCCATTATCAGATCGACTCCAGACCTTCATTATATTATAGAACTTTAAATTGTTTAATAGAAAAAATAACAAACGCACTAGTCACCCCTATGATTTTCGAAAGTTCCCCTCGATTTATCTAGAATTACATCATCAGAACCTGGTTTCCTTATCATGGTACCATTCCTGGAATGTCTCCTTTCCAACAAAAAAAGAATCTCCAAAATCGGTTCATAAACAAGGAAGTTATCCGCGAAAAAACATAAAAAAGTATATATATATACACGGTTGAATTGAGAAACCTCCTCCTTTTTTGAAGTCGGTTAAAAACAAAGTCGCTTCCCGTTGTCTGTCCCTATGTATGCTTAGATCTATAAAACTACGCTACGGATTTTAATTCGTTTTTTTAAAATAGAGTAATTCAAGAGGAAGGTTTTTACGTATAATACATGCATAACATAGTGGAGGAACACTGATAATTTTAGATTTTTGACTTTTAGGCGGAATGAAGTTCGCCTGGTCAAATACTTTATTTATAAAATATTGGCAATGTCGCGCAATTGATATTTCAACACGCGCATATTTTACTTATCGACACCTCTGCGCACACTGTTCTGGGACTGTTTTAGGAATACATTCACTGACAGTGTACAATGAACATTAATGAGTTGAATGTTAGAAACTGTACGCAATAATATTCAACATATTGCATTCCCATTTAACCAAAACGTAGCAAAGCGTAGAATATCACTACATAGTATAAAACAAAGTCGCTTCTCGCTGTCTATCACAACGTATGCTTAGACCTTTAAAACTACGCTACGGATTTTAATGAAGTTTTTTTTAATAGAGTGGTTGAAGAGGCAGCTTTTTATGTATAATATTTGCATAATATAGTGGACGGACACTGATAATTTTAGATTTTTGATGTTTAGGCGGATCTAAGTTCGCCAGGTCAGCTAGTGTACAATAAAACTGAACTTCGATCAAAAGCAACAAATTGGATGTCGACACTAAACGCTGTGCTCTAAGTCGACACGTACCGCTGTACCTACAACTATATTTTATTCGACTGTCATGAGAAAAAAAGTCAAAGAGAGAGCTGATACACAAGTAACACGTTGTAATAAAAAAGTTGACCGATGATTGTATTGGCAAACTTTTTAAAGTGAAATTCGAATTTTGTAACATGCATAATACATATTTTACCTGCGTATATTACTAAACTCCTGATATACAATGCGATTATTAGATCACATGGTAAAAACAATAAACTAACGCTGATTGTGAGATCAGCTAAGAGTAAAGAAAAGACATAGTCCAATTAAAACACTTAAGTATAATCAAAGTACCTATAATATTAGTGTCTACAGCGAAAATGCGACAAAAGCCTATGATTCCAACTAATTCAATTCAATTCTCGAACTCGAGTCGACGCGCGACGAGCAATAAACAGCGCATTTCCATTATCATCGTACTGAGCCGACATAACTTCCCGTGAGAGTGGTGGAAGGGTTAACAGAACATTTAAATACCTCTTAACCCCGAATTGAATACTTTTGGTATTAATTGGTTTAAATAAGAGAAAAAACTTAAATATACAAATAAAAAATGAAACACGCAGTGACGAACTTGAACGATCTTCCCAGTCAAAGTCGAGGTCGAATTCCTTTCGAAAATTATTTCAGTGCCTTTTAGGTATATAATGAAGTATGAAAGGACTCCTGATATGGAGTATAAGTGCTATCTGAACACTATATGATATATGTAAGGAAGGTTATGTATGTACGTGATTTAATCATACAAGAAAACATCCCATCCATGTAATCGCCACAACCGGCATTTGGCAGGTGATCTTCGAAGAACCTAGTGACCTTAGGTTGCCTGATTCTTGAGTGAGTATAACATATTAACGACGCCGTGGGAGCGACGCAGGGTTATGTGGGATTTTTACCGCACTAAAACCCCCCCGGTGGCCGTCCTCGGCGCTGAAAAGGAGGACTCCGGGATCTCGAAACGACTTTAACCGGAATCCTCCGAGCGCGCTGCCCCATCGGGCTCCTCCCAGATGGGCGGCTGGGCCCACCGCTCCGTCTAGTCTTTACGACGGTATGCGACCACACATACCGCCGTCTTTCCCGGGATTGCCTGACCGAACGGTTCGAGCTCCCACTCTAGCCGTCTGCAACCCCGGAAGTCCCTTTTAGTCGCCTCTTACGACAGGCAGGGGATACCGTAGCCCTATTCTGACCCCGAGGCTACAGGGACATAACATATTAATCTACAAAACGAACTACAAATAAGGTCGATATTACCAGCTTCTCCGAAAAGTGCACATAATGTGAACATCATTTGTTTTCCATTGTTTTACGATGATTTTATCATCTTGTGACAGTAATGTCTATTGCATCGGACCACGTCAGTTTTGTAGACACAACAGACAGTACGATAGTTAAATCATAATTAAGAATATGTATAAGCGTTTGTTACATTTTGTATTTCAAATAACAACTAAGTATTTAAACACTATTCTCAAACGAAACTAACCAAAGCCTGTCCAAACACGATAATAATACGCTGTGCTATAACTTATCCAGTTGTACAAAAACCTTTTATGAATTTGTATAATATTTGAGAAGATTAATAAACTTGGCTTTCAGCGTAAATATGTGTACCTACAGTTTCTTGACATTTATTACATTGGAATTGTTTATAGTGGTTCGAAAAGTAATCGATCTATTATTGATCTTGAAAAGTACTTTGGAATAGCCCGAAGCATGTCAGTGAGGATAAAACTGTAAATCTTATATGCAGCTATCCGATCGACATAGTTCCTCTCGTCACTGGCCCCGTGGCGGCACTCAGGCTTCTCGACACTAATGTTAAAGAATATTTACACATTATACAGTTTAGTAAAGCGACGTTAAAAAGATGTAAGTCAGCGTTTAGCTACCGTGACAATAACGTAGGCGAATGCATGTAAGCTTGTCTCCAGTGCATACATCACTATACAAGCGTTACAAGCCGAGTATGGGCAACCAGTCCTTGTCCCTCGACCGTGGGTATTAAGAAATCCAAATAAACTTAGAAACTCAATTAAATTTGTTTAATGAATATTAAATGAATATTTTTATTTGCATAAATTCTGGTTACATGGGATCTTAATTTATATTTTCTGTACAGCCCACAATGTACCATATCTATGGCGTGCATTTCTTTGTGTTAGTAAGGGTTAATTACTAGTTTTTTCTGATTGAAGTGGGAAACGAGCATGCAGCTCACCTGATGGTAAGTGGTCACTGCCGCCCATGAATATCTGTGAGCAACTTCAAATACATAGGTTCATCTGAAGTCCAAAACAAATGCCTTGGTGCTTCTGAGGACTATGATGGTCGCCTCAATGCCTCACGTTGGAAATAAGTGTGGCGGTGGTACTTCCCCAGTTCTACCACCTATAAAATTATCATTCTATAAACGAGTCTGTCTAATATAATGAAAGAAATACTTTCCTATTTGATATATCAATAATGACCTTATAAGCTTCGTAAAGCAGGTGGTTAAGTATTCGAGTGTTAGTTCAGGACGCCGCGCCAACCGCGCAACCCGGACGCTATACATTTACGACGTGCGAAAACACTACTTACATATGATAGATTTTAGCGCGAGCTCTTCTATTACATAGTTACATAAAGGGCTATCTAATAGGTCCAACATTTAGTTTTTTCTTAGCCATTACACGCAAAACACCCGAATGTACATAGTTATACTATTAAAAAAAGAAAGAAAAATAGTTTATTTATATATTCCCTCGTTGTACATGTTTCTATTAAATATAAATGTAATGCGGCGAGTCCCGAGGGTTGCAACAAACTTTCGCCATTGGGCAAATGGGCGGGCGCGACGTGGCGCAGTTCATAAAAGCGCAGCGCCAGGTTTGCGGCGAGTATCAAAAGAAAGTCTGGCGCCGTTTCTTCTAATTCAGCGGCGCGCGGATGTTGCAGCCAATTCGCGGTCGCAAACAGAAATGGCTACGAGCTACCGTTTCCTTTGTGCGGCTCCTTTTGTACTTGATTAAACTTTGTTCCCGGTCGGCTGCTTTAAAACTAATACAAACTATAACTTGTTGCGGTTTCCCCTCAATTGCTTAGTTTAAAACAAGCTTTAACTTTAAGTATTGCTGTTCAACATTTATATTTCTCTGATACCTACATTTCTCAGGCAACTAAGGTACAAATTATACAAATAACAAGGAAATATAAATTCCTCAGCATATTTTATGTAATGTTTACTCTAAGAAATGTATTACCTACACCCACTTTCTCAAATAACATTGTCAAATTGTCTACAGAACACCAGTGATACATGTTGCGCGTAGTACTGTCTGTCTCTAAGACCAATGATGTAAATGTCATCTGTTTCATACGTGATTATATTCTATACAAATGCCGAAAAAAATTCTAAGATTTTACGAGTACATATTTACTTTGGCTTTCGCTCGTATACATACTTATTTAGGCTTTCGCTTCGCTGTAGCATATTATTAACAAATTAATTATTACTAGTCACCCGTCGCAAGTGTCGAAATTTAACTGTAATTCAACTCAAACACTAAACTTGATATTTCCCAATGTATTTTCTAAATTCAATTTTTATTAGGTAAAAAGAAATTTACGTGACAAAGGTGCATTTAAAACCAATAACGGGTAATTTGACAAAGACATGTGACATTTTTGACGTTTAGTGCTTTCATAATGTTGAATGTTTTATTTCGTTTGTGACAAATGCACCGTAGTGTGTGTAATGTGTTTTTAGTTGATTTTATGTATGTTATATGCATTATTTGATAAAAATATTGACATTCCCCAGTCTTTCTCTACGTCAACTATAACCGTGCAAAATTTCACACTCCTCCGTCCGCGCCAAGTTATTTAAAAATGTACCAAAAGTTTTTGCTTCACGTATCAATATATAGATTTTAACAGGTGGTTGAACGAATGTGGTTCAACAAGGGACACTGACACGCTAATCAACGTAAAGCAGTGTTTGTTTTGCGATGCCGAAAATTTGTACAGCCGGTTACCAATTCGGATAGACTCGGCTACACATAGGAAGTATGGGTGGTATCGGCAGGAGCAGCGGAACAGCGCGCTGCCGCCAGCACTCGCTCATTAGATGCCTCATTACCGGCGTCCGCCATTTGCCGCCACCCGCTTCGCTCATACAATAATACGTTACTTGCTCAGCTCTATCATCTATCATACGCATGATTTCTTGATGATGGTCAATGCTACTCTCATTTTGGCATAATTTTTTAATCCAATGGTGCCGGATTTACTAACGATAATTATATCTAAGGGCCGGCACTCATATGACGGAGCGCAGCGCAGCGCATTTTTTGCTGTCAAACTATTATCGTCATTGTCCTTTTAGAAATAATATCCAAAATTAAATAACAGCAATTTATTTCTGAGGAGCATGGAAGCGCATGCTCGCGCATCCGCGCGCATTCGCGCGCATCCGCGCGCATTCTCCCAGTAATTAGCGCGAATTTCGGCTAGTGTGTGATTCGTTAAGAAAATTTCGCGGGCATGCGCTGCGCTGCGCTGCGCTGCGCTCCGTCATATGTGCGCCGGCCCTAAATGAGGCGATCATCCTAATCCGTGGGCGTAGCAACGCATCTGTGATAGACTTCAGATAGAATCTCTGTTTTGTATGAAGTTGATTACAAATTACAGTCCATAGGCGTTAATGATCGTTGCCATACCATTATATTGTCCCACTGCTGGGCACGGCTATCTTTTATCAGAATCGAGAAGAGGAGGAGGAGCATACGTCAATGACCACTTACTATAAAGTGACCTATTTTCTCGTTTACTACTTTAGGGGTAAAAAATAGAATATCCTAATATTTTAAATTATGCAGGCGAAGTCGTGAGATTCCACTGCCGCATCCTTATTTATTCTATACGGCAATAACATTGGGTCGTAGCGTCCCCAGCGCCCCGTGGACTGCGCTCCGCTCACAATCACGCCGTATCGCGACCTTCGCAATCGCTGCCTATTCTTTTACAGCTCGTTCGGTCCCGTAATGCCCCTTTTATAATAAATATTCAAACGAAAGCGCGGCCCGAGTTAGTATGGAAGTTGCGTCGTTTGCCGCTGCCCACGGCTATGTATGCGCTCAAACTGAAAATTATGTCGGTTATTTCCCTGCAAAACCCGCCGTCATTTGCGCGTTTTGTACACTAACAACTGCGTAGCGGGATACTTCGACTAGCTCCAAAATATTATATCGATAGGTTTGTTATATCGATAAGATTTGCCAAGTAGATAATTCTCTTTTTGCTTTTGGAAATCTTATCGTTACAAAGGAAACCAAATAATCATCTATCTTAATAAAGTTCATTAAACTTATACCTATATGATAAGGTACTTATAGGTTTCATATCACGCGAAACAGAAGCATGACGGAGTTCACGTTCTTCTCAATTAGTTTACGGACAGAATATCTAAGCCCGACGGGGTCTGCGAACTTTCGAACTTCGGTCAGTTCGCTGGCAAGTTTCGCGACTCGCCTGCAACGAGATACTGCTCTGTGAAGTTTCTGAAACGAAACTGGATTTATTTATTTATTTATTTATTTATTTTAAGAGTTGCACCAACAAGGAATACACCAACAAATATCATATATGACAATATAAACATAGACACAAAAATAAGTGTTACCTTAATTATAGGTGCAAACAACAATTCAATGAGGATAACAAAATTAAAACATTGGAAAAAAAAACATTCACTGACATAAATGACTTAACAAAATTTATAAATTAAATAATTAATAATAAGAAGTTCAAAATTACATAGGTATAGAATAAAATATAAAAGATAATTTACATTTAATTAAATGAGACATTGATAATAATAAACATTGATAAATTTGATTGAATAAAAAACAACAAAACACAATTTAACAATTAATTTAACAAATTACATATATTATATTTAAAATAATTCATACTATTAGAGAAAATGTCCACGTTAGATTGAGGCCTTGTGACAAGCTGGATACCAAGTGTAATGTCCGTATTGGAGTTATGATGCAAATTATAGCCTCTAACTAATCTATTTATCGGGGAGTTTTGTCCTAAATTTGTATTGGCAGTTTTGGTTAGAAAAGGAGTGTATTTCATGTATCTGGGCATTGTTCTGGGTACACATATTTTTATTTGAGATAGTAACTGACAATCATCAATATACCCGTTAACTAGCTTGTACAGAAACATGTTATCCAGCAGCTTCCTACGATTAAAAAGAGACGCTAAGCTAAAGTATTGTAACCGCTCTTCATATGTATGTAGTACTTTAGCCAAATTACAACTATATACTAAATGCCATAAGAACCGTTTCTGAATCCTTTCTAAGCGGTTAATGTATATATCGTAGTATGGATTCCATACCACGCTACAGTATTCCAGACCACTGCGTACAAGAGAGGTGTATATAGCAATTTTCGTACTCGAATATTTGAATTCCTTACACGTACGTAAGACGAAACCTAAAGTTTTAAATGCTTTATTTACTATATGATCGATATGGATGTTAAAACGTAATTTACTGTCTAAAGTTACCCCGAGGTCACGTATGTTGTCAGTCTCGTCAAGTGGGACGCCGTGTATAAGATATGATCGGGAAACAGATGTTTTTTTCCTGGTAAAGCAGATAATCTGGCATTTTTTTACATTCAAATCCATACCATTACGCTGACACCATGATACGAGGCTATCTAAATCTTGCTGAAGTAATGTACTATCCTCTACAGAATTCACTTTTTTGAAAAATTTTAAGTCATCTGCAAACATGTAAAATTTTGAGTGTGCGAAACATTCGTTGATGTCATTAATAAAATAATTAAATAATAGTGGACCCAGATGTGAACCCTGAGGAACACCGGACAGTGCAACAAATGGCTGAGACTTATAACCACTCACAACTACTGTAGATCTTCTATTTTCTATGTAAGATCTGCACCACTGGAGTAAATTGCCGGCTATTCCGCATGATGAAAGCTTATTTAGCAATATGTCATGGTTGACTTTGTCGAAAGCCTTGCTGAAGTCAGTGTAAATTACATCGACTGACTGGCCATGGTCAACTGCCTCAGCAAGGTTCTCAACAAAGGAAACTAAGTTGGTCGCAGTAGATCGTGCTTTCACGAATCCATGCTGTTCTGGGATAAGGAGCCTTTTAAAGTGCCAAGCAAGTACAGGATAAACTAAACTTTCAAAGACTTTCGCAAATACAGATATTATTGAAATAGGTCTATAATTTTGCACAGTATTAGCATCACCACTTTTTAATAAAGGTATTATCAGTGCTTCCTTCCATACGCTAGGAAATACGCCAGAGCGTAATGATTCGTTTATGATCATATATAAGGGTGTAGTTATTTCACTGGCGCATTTCACAGCAAATATGGAAGGTATACCATCTGAGCCAGCGCCTTTAGTAGAGTCAAGTCTTTTTAAAACTCTAAAAACCTGTTCCTTTGTGACACTCAAGGAAGTTAAGTGGATGGTATTCGGATCTGGAGACACATTTGGGATGGAAGGTGAACAAGAATTACTCGTATAAACAGAGGAAAATTGATGAGCAAAAAGGTTACTAATATCAGGTCCGGTGGTAGCAACATTTTCCCCGGAAAACATCGTTGCAGGGTATGAGCCTTTGCCACGCCTTTTATGTTTAATAAATGACCATATTAATTTAGGATTGGAAGATATGGATGACTCTAACCTTTCCAAGTATCGTTTATAGATGAAATCGTGAATTTTAACGCTTCTATCTCTTAGAAGTTGAAATACAAGTAAGTCACGGGGATTGCCATACTTTCGGTATTTGTTTCTGTATTTGAGTTTTTCCTTAAGCAAACGGATCAGAGATGCTGAAAACCACGTCGGGTATTTGTAATTTCGTGGTTTGGATTTAGGTACATATTTAGAGATGAGTGAGTTAAGTATTTGGTAGAAATTCGACGTCATTTCGTCAACTGTAGTGCAATCCGCCAGCAAAATTGACCAAGAGACTTTATTTAAATGATTTATGATTTTCGTATAATCTGCCTTGTGAAAATAGAATTTGGTGTCACATTTTGATTGAAGGTAGTCTGGTAATTTAAGGGCAATTGCCATGACTAATGGTGGATGCAGAGGATCAGTTACCGAAAGAGGACTGGAACATAAATCTACTTGAGAGATGGTTAAGGTACTTAGAATAAGGTCTAAAATTTTGTGTTTGTTGTTTACAATCGAGTTGTATTGAGACAGATTATTAAGAGCCATGAAGTCGATTATGATGTTATTTAAAGTACTGTTCGATGTATCTGCTGTATGTGGATTGTTGAGACTTACGGCTCAGGTGCTCGCTAGAGCCGTGACTAGAACCTCGCTAAATCACCTCCCCCCCCCCTCGCCTGCTCCTTTGATCGGACACTCAAAGGGCATCGCTCATCCGATCGTCAATCAATTACATTCGAGCCGCGTATGTAAGGTGCCCACGTCGCTAGTAACACAACAAAGCAAACGCAATGTGGTTCGAAGTTTTCCAGGAACTAGGAATTCGCGTCAATCACAATCATGATCAAATTCATGCCAACGAGGTCACCGTGATTTAATTACTTTAAACATTGGACTGAACATACAAAAGATATTCACTATTATTGAACTTTAAAAGTTATTAATATAAAAAAGAAAGAAAAATCATAATTGGTCAATCTTAAAATAAAGTGACGAAACATTAAATTTCAACAAGGAATGTTAATCAACCGAGAAATATTTCCTAGACTAAAGTAAAGAGAGTCTCCGAGAGGTGGTTTTTCTTGGCAGCCGGAAGCGGATGCGCTTCCCAATCTGTTAGCAATCTGCTGCCGCCAGATTAATCTTGATACTCCTTTACGACAGCCCGTAGGTGATGTCCGATGACAGACAGCGTACACATTTTTAATTTTTTTCATTTTGTAGCCACCAGTGAAATTAATCTTCGAAATGAGATTTTTGTCGTATACTCTGTAAGCTATTCAAAGTTTATTATCATTATTGCTTGTATGATAATAATAGAATAACAATATTAAATCGCGGCTCCCCGACGCGATGGGGTATAGGGTGTATTTTTAGCTTTAAAGGTTTTTTGTGTGTTTTTAATCGAAATTGATTTTTAACACGTTTTTTAGCTTAGGTCCTATCTATATATGTATGTAACAGAATTATTTTGCTCAATTTTCACAGATTTCCGGAATTCTTATTAATTTGAAACTTTGAACATGTATCAAGGACCGATGACAAGGCAATGAGTGAAATAATCATCCCGAATTTTTTTATAATAAATTGAACTAAAATGAGAAAAATAAATGTCATAAAAAAATGAAAAAAACACGTTTTTAAAGCATATCAAACTAAAAAGTAAAGTATATTTCTTAAAAAAAGCTATACCTAAACAATAATGAATGGCTTGATATCGGAAAAATATAGCACAAAGCGCTTTCTTAGCAATAAATATTAGTATTTTCGTTAAATTTATTGTTTTTACCTTTTTAATTTGTTATGCTTTAAAATGCGTGTTTTTTTAGATTTTTATTTTAATTATAGTGTTTTTTTTAAATATAAGTAATTTACTTTTTGAAACTTTTCATACTAGGCCTGTTGTGTAGATTTGTACACATAATACAATAATTATCGACAAAAAAAAATCTAAAGGGGTGGTTAGTACAAGTATTATTAATAGTAGTCTATTTTAAAGCTTGTTAGTTAATGTTATTTGTTTCACGTATAAAAGTTTTACTCAATCTAAAATGTAATAATATTGTCAGTCATGTATCAAAATTAGTTTATCTACAAAAAATATAATTTAGTTAGACAGAGCGTAAGAGCTCGCGGATGACGGTAATGGAGCGGCAAATGACCGGCGGATTAGCGCGCCTTGTTCCTGCGGCCCGCCACCGCCCCGCCACTGAATCGCAACTCGTCCGCCACCACGGGACCACTACCACCGAACGAGAAACCACCCATTTTACAACAGAAGAAATAAATTACAACAAACCGAAACCTATAATTTACAATTATAACATCGAAAATGAAAAATATCGTCAACCCATTATTGTCCCACAGCTGGGCACGGTCTTTTCTCGGAATGGAAGAGTTTAGGCTATAGTCCATCGCGCTGGCCTAGTGCGAATTGGTAGACTTCACACACCTCCGAGAACTTTATTTTAAAGAACTCTCGGGTGTGTAGGTTTTCTCACGATGTTTTCCTTCACAGAAAAGCAGTGATAAATAATTTCTAATAAACACATAAAGCAATGGTGCGTGGCTGGGTTTGAACCTCGGACCTCCCGATTGAGAGGGCAATTTTCAGCCATAAAAATAAAATTAAAAATAGTATGATCCTAATTAAAATGAAGCTTATGATTCCAGTTATGTGTGTGAAATGGTATAGTAGGTTTTGTAAATATGTTTTATTTTACCTCTAAATTAAAAGATTATTACGTGTTAATAAATTCTGATGTAAATACAGCTATCATTTGAATAAATTTGATATAAATTTTTAATTCAGTTTACCTGATGGTAAAAGGTTAGTGTCGTCCATGGACATGTGCAAGCAACTGCTTATAGAACAGAAATTCTGTCTGAAGTCAATCACACAGGTGTTTTCCTACTCCCAAGGATAACAATGGCCGCATAGCATTATTTTTCAGGGGTAATAGTTGGGAACAAGTATTTGAATTTGCCCAGAGGGGCTTTTCTGTAGCAAGTGGATGGCTTAGGAATAACCTTCTTACAGTTAACATTGTTAAAACTAAATTTATAGCCTTTTCCCCGAAACCCAATCTGCGTCCGCCCATCTCACTCAATATAAAAGCCCATGAATGCCAATCCCTTGTCCATGACTGTGCCTGTCCATCTCTTGTGTGTTCTGAGCAAATAAAATATCTAGGAGTCCACATTGACCGAAATTTAAACTTTAAACTGCATATTGATACTCTTGTGACTAGACTCCGTAAACTCATGTACATTTTTAGAACCTTGAGACACGTGGCAAGTAGTAGAATAATAAAAATGGTGTATCTTGCACTATGCCAATCGCTCACGGATTACTGTATTACTTCCTGGGGTGGCGCATCAAAGTCATATTTACTCGTACTAGAAAGAGCCCAACGGGCTATTCTAAAAGTAGGAGCTGGACTCGCCTTCCGCCATCCTACAACAGACCTGTACAAGCGATGGCAAGTACTCACTGTACGGCAATCTTTCATCCTCCATGTTATTCTCAGAAAACATTCTCAACTACGATACGACCTGACTCTTAGCCACAAGAGAAGGAACAGAACGATATGCAACATAAAATCCTTTAAAATATCGCTTTCACATAAATTCTTTGATCACTTAGGTAACTACTTGTATAACAAAATAAATAAAAACCTTAACATTTATCCCCTTAATAAACACTCGTGCAAAATAATAGTCTCTGACTATCTAAAAACCCTCAGCTACACAGAAACAGAAAACCTACTTCTAATTTTAAAATGAATTCCGATTGTCATTATTATCTAATCTCCCTAATTAACCTCATTAAACTACCTGCTGCAATAAGACGCACACACAGTAACACACATACACACAAATAAACACACACATTCTATAAACTACATACAATCAACACAAATACAAACACAAATACATACACGTAAACATTCATACACGCACCCACACTCAAACACATATCAAACAGATACATAAAAACACTCCAAATACATGTTTTTACCAACAAATTCATAGGTGATGTATAAATAGACGTATTCAAAATGTTAAATTAAATTTTGTGTACGCTGCAATTACTTAAATAGGTACTTTCTATACAATCACAAACTGACCGTGGAAGGGCACTGGTGACTTGTACCACAGGCTTGTAAAAGCCTACAACAGGCACCAGGCTCTCACTAAGGAAGGTTATTGTATTGCCCTAAAATATAAGCCTAGTTGTAGCCTAGTACATAAGACCTTTTGTGAGAGCAAATAAACGTTATTATTATTATTATTATTATAGTAATGGCCGCAAGTATGTGGTTCCCAAACCACAGTTCTGGCTTGACAGTTCCACGTATTTCCTATAACGTCGAGTTCGAGGCGCGGCCCCACTCCGGGTCATCGACTGCCACAGCCGAGTATCTCATGACACGAACCTCGGAGCGCCACAAGTTCTCGAAAAAGTCTAGACCGTCGATCGTTGTACGATAAAATGGGCTTTCATATGAAAATCGTATAATAATGTCTGCAATACTCAGAGGTTAATGCTCAAACTAATGTTAATGACTAATAATCCGTTTTTCATTAACATGTAATTGATAAAGTAGGTAATTTGTATATTTAATAAAAAATTACTGAGTCGTAAAATAATTCATAGCTATAGATATTTCCTAAAACTGGAACAATGACTTATTTCAATCATTTGTCAGAACGCGAACCTTCTGTAACAGAACAATTCAATTTCACAGTTTCAAGTAGGTTCCTTGTTCAGCTGAAGATTCGCGCCGTAACGGTTAATATTATTAATTGTCAGTAAGTCTACGTGAATAATATCGCGTATAGATCTTAGATATAAAGCTATGTACGAACTATAATTAGTATTTATCTATACTTTCTGTCAGCAAATTTCAATTTGATGCCCCTTTTTACCACCCACAGAGCCGGAAAATATTGTAAATAGGTCTTTGCTCATTTTAAAGCTACGTGTTCCATTAAATAGGCAATTGTAAAACAAATATGGCGTGACAAACATTAAAGACTATATCAAAAATAATCAATTAATTCAATTATTACTATTGCATTCAGAGATAAACTGAATACTGTAACTGGCACCCTTTTGTAGTGACGCCAAATTAAAGGCGCGGACGGCCGCCCGTCACTCAGACCTTATTAAATCACCGCCGTCCCCTCGCTCTATATTAAACACATAAAAATGCCAGTAAAGGCGATCGACGCAAGCTGTTTTGTTTAAGCGGCCGGCCCTCGGTGCCTGTAGCGATATATGGAGATCCACTCCGCGAAATAGTAGAGGGAAGCTTGCAGGAGGGACAAATAAAAACGGAAATTGTGTTAGTACCCGTTTACAAAATACCTGCTAACCGTACAGACTGTATGGAGACAAATTAAAGCCCCGTTTCAGGACTTTTGTGACTCGTTAACGAGTTTGAAGCTACTTAATATGAGACCTAAATAGTTCTTTTAATTCACCCATTATCTCGTATTACCTACGCTGGTAACTTATTACCTCGATGCTTCCTAACTCTAAATATATCCTTAAGACTTTTATGGGCTACAGCCCAAGCTCGTGGACTGTTCCCTGATAATATCTAGAGCAGGCCTATCCCTGTTAAGTTCAACCCAAGCAATCAGTCCCAGGAAACGGGCGCGCGTGACGGGCCGATTAGCTGCTGATCCGCCGCCGAGCGGACACGGCGGACACACGGATGACAAATTAATGGCCGCCCCGCTTGTCATCGATCATCTTAGAGCGCTCAGCGGTCCTACATTTGTAGACATTACCGTAAACTTAGCTATATCTTACGCAAAAAGGTACTTTATGCTTCTTTAATATGTAATTTTGACTAGACTACGTTTGCAGGTTTATAGAAGAAACTAAATAAGAAATATGAAATAAAGCTGCAATATTATTAAATACAACATGGTGGCAATATGCTACAGCGATAAACCGATTTGAAAGCGAGAAGCCCGGGGTGGCCTGAGTTTGGTTGTACCTTGCGCGACACACAGACTTTAGCCCCAACGACCTCATTGTCTCTGTTATATGTATATGTCAGTGTTTCAGATATGTTTCAATAAATGCACTATACTTGACAGAAACCAGTAATACTCGAGGGTTTTCAAGCTTATATTAGGTACATTTCAGTTCTTGAATAGTAGGAATGTATGTATCGTAGTTAATGCGGGAATCTAAAAGTTAGTTGTTCGTTAAAAATAAACCGAGATCTTTAAACCTACGCTACGGATTTTAATGCAGTTTTTGAAGTGAAACTTCTTTAGGCGCATGAGGGTAAAATTTTTACAGATGAAACGTCACGCCGGTATGCAACGGAAGTGTCGGAAAAGAGAGAGAGAGTGATCGAGACCGATTGAGAGAGAGTAAGACAGGGCGAACGTAGCATGAGCAACTAGCCGTGGAGTGAGAGTAGGGAGCAAGCGAGTGAGAAAGATTGAGAGAAAAAGTGAGACAGAGCGAACGTCGTATCACGCCTTTTTCCCTTCCTCTTAATCTTGGAAATTTAAAGTTTTAGATTTGTATAAATATAAACAAGATTTATAAATTAGTTCGCCAAAGAAGTTTCACTTCTGACATGTGTACTTTGTACGCACGCATGTTTTTTTTTATTGACATTCAAGAGGAATGTATTTATTTATAATATAGTAGAGGAACACTGATAGTTTTAGATTTTTGAATTATAGACTGAGTAAGATATAGTGTCCGCAACGCCCCAGCCCCGCTGCCGCCCCGCTGCCGACCCGCCGCCGCACCGCCGACGCACTGCGCGATCCGAACCGTCGATAGTCGCGTAATTTCCGCTTCCAGTCACCGCCGCGGAAATAAATTGCTTCGTGTAATGATAAATGTGCTACCGACTCAATTTACATATATACACGATAAACCTAGTTATAGATCGACTTTCGGAGATTAATATTTTTAAAGAAACCTTAATATGAATGATAAAATGTCTGTAAATTAAACAAAACATAAAAATATGTTTTCTTGCCTAGTATTAAAAAATAATAAACATATATATTTTGTCTATCAGTGCAGAAGAGGGAAAACCCGATATTGACAGGAAGGTAACAGTAGATAAGCAAAATGCACGCGCTGGTACACAATGTACTAAAAGTTTATATCGCGCAGTTCCATGCTGCGGTGGCGTTTGGGAACAATCTGTTATTCGGGAAGCGTTATCGCGACACGTCAGTGCGCTCGTTACTGCACTATCTAACACCGCTATCAACTGAATATAAACCAAAATAGCACATAATACACTTAGTTACAAAATACTAAACTTACTTTTCTATAACAATTACATTTTTTATTCTATCAAAATTATTAGTTTTCAAGGGTGTATACCGATACACCTTTGAAAACAATTGAAACTGGTTATTTAAGTGAGAAATACCATAACATAAAAAATATTATCCCATCCGCGACAGGCTTAGGCTGCTATAATGAAACATAAAGATCCGGACTATAAAAGAGATAAATGAATAATGGGGGATTTGGGTCACGATAGATACCGCGAGATTATCGTTATAAATGTAATACATTTTAAATACGTAGTACTTTCGCGCGCTGAACAGGAAATTTCATGTTGAGATTATCTCCCGCGAGTGCCGCCCTCCAGCGACCGCCGCCGGCTGCAGGAACAAGCTTATATTCTTTACGTTCTTTATCGTTCGACAGCGTAAATGTTCCTGAGATCATTTTTCCTGAACCATAAGTATGTAAAAAAAGCTACCTGAAAATGAATCTCTGAATCGGTCTTTTTTCACTATATCACACTGCACATCTGTGTATTTACATTATTCTAGTTAAAATATAAAAATTATCAAAGACACAATACATTCTTGTGACTCTCCCTGTCTTTACTTTGCGATGCAGTACAGCAATCACACCTTAAGATTAAAGCTTGGATTTTGTCCGAATTGCTGGCGCGTTACAATAATGTCGCCCTCATCTCAAAACCACAGTAAGAAATTATAATATTTTCTGGAAAACATTATCGTTTAGCAAAATAATTTTAACGAAAAAAGCGAATGTCTTACAATCTCATAATAATTTATTTAAAATGAACTCGTGTTATGTTCAAAACAAGAATATAGGTTCATCTTTGTACGGAAGTAAGAATATATAAAAAAATAATGATTTCGTTGCTCGAAAAGGTACCAGCAGTGGCGTAGCGCGGACCAATGTAGACGTGGGCAAACTCCTATCAACGAAGCCCCTTTAAATGATTCCACTGGATGGTGCCCTTGAAAATGCCTCCGCCTCCTAGAAAGAGGCCTCGCGAGGCACCTTTAAGTGCGAAGCCGTACGCCACTGGGTACCAGAAAAATTTCCTGTATATGTCAAGTACCTATTTTATTTAGAAGCAAATAATTAATATATATAAATACAAGTTTATAAAAACTTAAAAGTCAAATAATAAAACTCTAAGGTTAATAAGAATGTAAAAGGTTAAATTAATGAAGTTATGTATGATTATAAGAGCAATAAATTACTCGTAATGCCATACTGGGTAAAATATGCAAATACGTTCCCGCGGGAACATACAGGTTGAGAGCGAGGGCGCGCGCCTCGAGCGGGCCGCTTTCCGCGTTTCGTCTATATTTTAATTTCACATTGCTACGCGGAAATTTGTAGACGCGTGTTCCCGACATTAGTAATGTGTGTGGAGAAAACAGATGCGTAGTGGGAACATTAAATGGAAGAGGGACAACTTTCTATATGTTTCTGTTAGTGAAAATAACGTTTCCTTTACTTCATTTACATTTAAATCCAATTTAAATAAAAAATCGTAGCTTACCTGTGCACTTTTTGGTACAATATAACAATTCAATTTAGAATAATTATGATGGTTTTTAAACGTTTTTTATCGAAATTCATTGAAAACAAGTTGTATTACTACTTTGTAAGTTATTTTTTAGTTGCAATATTCATACATCCTTCATACGTTTAGGTAATTCAAAAACATCAGCATACAATATTTTAAAGGAATAGAGTAGTAGTAGATACACAGCAGGCAATTCCTTCTGTATTGAAACTTAATTACTATAGTTTTCTCAATACACGTTTTTGTCTTAAGTGAGATGGACTCGTAAATTTGCAACTTGTGCAAAAAAGCAAATAACAATGTAATTTTATATTTTACCATGCGGCGGTTCTTACGTCTCGTATAATGATGATTTTTGTTATACATTGTTATTTTTTTTTATTTTGTATCAAGTTAACTGTTCATGTATGTAGGTAACGTACGTACACAGTTACACACTACATAAGTAACATAGGTAACTTAGTTTTTATTTTTCATTATAAAAAAACCCTTAGAAAAATAAATATACACGCATGTGATTTGAGAAAAAAATCCATATCAATATGCGTATATGCCGTAAATGCTCGTATACATTTTTTATATTTGAAGAGTACTTACCCGAGCGGGTCTGGCGACGGGCGCGAGCGGCGCGGCGGCGGGCGCGGGCGCGGCGGCCGGCGCCGGCGTGCGGCACCGCCGAGCTTCATCTGTTGAAGATAAATTACCCACACTTACATTGTACATTTTATTTGATTGAAATATTAGTCGAGCATGAAGTAAACGGTGGTAGAATCAATGTAGTTCGACCGAGGAGGTACTACCGTCACAACTATATTTAGGCGTGGCTACCGGCTAACTTGTATAAGAGGCGAATGTCTTGTCCTCAGGAGTAGCAACGCATTTTAATCGACTTCCGATAAAAACTTTGTTCTATATGTAGTTTGTTACTGTCACTTATCACCACTTACCATCATTGCTCGTTTGCAACTTAATCACAGCCGCATTCTTCTACCTCACGCAAGGACTGCTTCGCGCTAGAAAAAAGCGTGGCGGTAATAGCTCCCCGATCGAACCACACTTATAGCTCTACCACCTGATTAGAGTCAATGTGTAAGTAATCATATGAAATCGTGTGAAGGGGGTCTCACCGCGCGGTTGCCGCGGCGGCGTGGGGTCGGGCGTGAGCGCGCGGCGGCGCGGCGGCTCGGCGGGCAGCGCCAGCAGCTGCCGGTACAGCTCCAGCTCGTGGTAGAACTCGGGCGAGGCGGGCGGCGGCGGCGCGCGCGCGGGCTCGGGCGCGCCCGCCGCGTCCGCCGCCACCTCCGCCGTCAGCCCGTTGAGCACGAGGCGCCGCGCGCACATCCGCGCCGCCGCGCGCTCAGCGCCCGCGCGCGCGCCGCGCCGCCGCCATGCCGCGGCCCGCGCCGCCGAACGCCGCGCCACTCCCCGGCTTGCCTTCTTGACAAATCGTCACGTCTCACTAACTTTTGATGGATCGGTGTGATCCCAATTCGTGACCGAGGATTTTTCGTTTCGAAAGTGCTGTCTTCGAACTCGAACGATTACGGAGGTACGAAAAAGTTACACAACTGAAATATCACGCCCTGGGACTTTAGAGGTCACTTGATATTCCATGGTCACGTTTGGCTCTTATTATAACAAGTGTATTGCCTACGATGCCTTTACGATATTTATAAGTACCTACCTAGTTTAAAAAAATAATAATCCATTATATAGAATACTAAATCGTGGCGTCAATCCTATTGAAAAAAATTGGAAAATCCAAAAGTGCACGACAAAATTTTTGTGAATTTTAGTTTTTCGATAATAACTTTTAAACGACACTAAATAAGATTACCATTTTCAATACCAATCACCGCATAGTAGATCACAAGCTAATAAAAAAACTCATAACTTCAGTTAATTAATTTTTACGCAAGCTGAATAAAATGAAAAAAAAAAGTGTTTATTGGCGGGAATTTTCTTTTTTGTGACAGAATTAATCTCCATTATATTATCTATAAAATGGTACGCAAATAAAGGAGATTGCCAAACGTGTAAATAATAAAATAGTTGCAGAATGGAGGCTAAATGATTTTTTTGATAGTAAATCACGGTCCAACGCTTCGCATTATGAGTCGTGCATTTGGCCATATTTTCACAAAAGCTAAAGTTATTTGCGTAAAAAAAAATATTTTTGATAAATTATAATCGAATTGAGATTGAATGTTTAATAACAATGGCATAGCAGAATATTAAAGGACGCCACTATCTGACGACGGACAGAAAATATAAACTAAGAATATTTAGTTTTATTTTCGTCTCGTCAAGATCTTCGATGTAGAGTCGCGTTTAATGACTTGTTTTTATTTACAGAGTTTGGTGAAATTGACAACAAATAAAATCTAATAAATTATCCAAGTGTGGTTTTCAAGAAGTATGGAATTAAAAAAAAAACAAGGAACTTTTGCCTATTTTGTCACACAGAAACTTAATTTATAAACATAGTGTATAGTGAACGTTTTCTTATATTGGATACCTAATTGGTGCGTACCTATGTAATTGTAGGTACGTATTTAGTGTCGTTTAAATTAAATATCATTATCGAAATATTAATTCAGCTTGTTCTCTTCTACAAAAATAGAATATAAATTTAAATTAATAATGTAAAGAATTCTGATATAAGTAAATACTGATGTAGTAGTATAAATTATTTTCTAAACAATATATGTAAAAGGTCAATTATAATCATCGTAAATATCAACTAAAAACGCTAAAAGACACGTGAATCATACGAATAACTTGACACCCGATCACATTAAGATCACTTTAACAAACTTTGGAATTATAAAAAGTTTAAGAACGATCGTCGTACGAGGTAACCGATGCCGGCTGCGAGCTACGATCGCGCGGCGTCATAGCCGGGCGCGGACTGCCGCCGGTGCCGCCGCGCCGCCTGTTGCCGCCTATAAACAACCCACACTCTCACCACAAAATCTACGAAATCTTTGATTGTTTTTTTTTAAATATTGTACTACAATGTTATAAATATGTGTGAGAACCGCCTTCCCGTAAGTCCCGGGCAAATCGAAGACCTAGGGTAAGTTATAGGCAGTTCCACAACATTTTGGGGCTACCGAACTTGCTGTCGCAATACGGATGCTGCTTACAATTAGCCACGTACGTTGGCTCCTCTATCTTCCAGAATCCAGGCAAGGCTCCACGCGATCCATCCACCATGTGCACAAACACCAGCGATGAAGTTGAAGGCTTCAGTCCAAACACTTTTAGTAGGTACACAAATAGTTATATCTTTACATTTAACACGAATAATTAAATGTAATAAGTTCCACACATACGATTTTGTACTAGCCGGTCAGCGGCTGTCGTTCAACAACGCTCACACTGCCACACTGCTTTCCGGGGCATGGTGAGTATATTCTTAAACTACCCTCCGATATAAATTATGCTCTGATAATGGTTAGACTACAATCTAGACAGAAAATTTTAAGGAGAAGATTTTAAGAGAATTTAATTGAAGGAGTCCGGGTTTTGTTCATAATTTATTTAATTACGTATCAAATCCACTGTTAGCTTACCTGCAGTAGGTAACGCCGGAACGAGAATCCTGGATCATAGTGTTGCAATCTATAGTTAGACCCAAGTGTTTTAATACCTACTAACAGATGTTAAACTAAATTTCAATAGGCTAGCATAATTGGCGGTTTTTCATACAAACCTGCCGCGCCACTTTTTTCATAGTAGTTTGGTCGTGCATATGTCAATCATCAATGAGATTTTATTTTCAAACATTTGTCAAAAAAGAAATATCATTTAACTCAAAAGCACTAAGAAGTATCGATATCAACTTCGATCCAAAAAAGAGGAGTTTCAATAAAACACCCTTTCTACCCAATCAGGGGGCGAATTTCTTAAAATCCTTTCTTAGTGCTTACTTACGTCGTGATAGAAACTCCTGTGCCAAATTTAGTTTCTAGATACGGTAACAGTCACTTTGCCTTTTAATAGATAAGTTTATAATTACTAGTCACCCGTCACAATGGTCGAAATTCGACCCTAATTTAAATGAAAAAACTAAACCTTATATTGTACAAAGTAGCACCAATATTTCTCTAATTTAAATAAATTGAAGACATCCGTCATTTTTGACGTTATGTGTTTCATAGCAAGACATTGATTAACCTATTTCGTATAATATGTATGTGTTTGTATCAAATGCAAAGTAGTGAGTGTAATGTGTTTTTAGTTGATTTTATGTACTATGTTTTATGCATTATTTTAAAAAATATTAGTATTGCGCAATCCTTCTCTACATCAACTATAACCGTGCGTAATTTCATACTCCTCCGCCTGCGACAAGTACCTATCTTAAAAACACGTCACAAATTATTGATTTACGTATTAATATAGAGTTATTACTTTACAAAAAAGAACAGAAAACTGCTGAACCCCGTCAATCGTCAATCCTAAACTATTAAAGCTAGAAAATAACCATGAAGACCTAAAGCTTTATTAAATAGGTAGGTAAATATACCTACCCTATGTCACTGACAACTGAGCCGATTCAAATGTTATGTCATGTGCTACAATCCATCAAGCCGTTTGAGTTGTTCCGCGTACCAAAAAAATATCTAACAGTAGCCTCTTTCTGACGCAGTTGGAAATAACCAGTAAAACAACAAAGGTAAATACTAAGTTTTACTGACTTTGCATCAAAATTAACGGACTTTAAAATTAACTTGCAACCCCTATTAGGAGTAGTTTTAAATAATAACGGTAAATTTATATGAAACAAGAAAGTCAAATACTAGTTTTTTTTTTCACGATTGGCCGACTTTCAAATAAACTTGCAACTACAACCCCTTTGGGGGTGGAATATCAGAACATCCGTTCTTCGCTGGCATGTACATCATAAAAGAAAATTCTAGTATTCCATGTTTTTATCTTCCGCGAAAATTCGAAGTACTAATTTTCCTGGACCTTGCTTTAAAATTTGCGGATTTTCCAAGAAACTTATTTGATGCTCCATAAGGACTCATTTTTTAGAAGCGGTGAAATTTGTGTTTTATTTCTGTCCTAACTTGAAACCTAAATAATAATTTTATATTAGGCTTGCTTTGAAAATCATCGATTTTTCAACATTTATTTCACTTTCAAAGTATTTATTCATATAGTTGGTATTTCTTGCAATGTGGTTATCCCATAAGTATGACTACTTTTTTGCGTTGAGTCGTCTGAGACGACGAAGGGATTCAATTCTGATAAGAGTAATAGTAAAATTCACTTTTTTTTATATACTTAAACCTAACCATAAGGCAGACGGGCTACCTGATGGAAAGTAGTCACCGTCGCCTATGGACATTTGCAACACCAGAGGAGTCGCTTATGCATCGCCTGCTTTGAAGGAGAGCTCTTTTCGCACCTTTTTTGAAGAGCCCCATATCATAACGCCCCGGGAATACCTATGGAGGAAGCTCGTTCCACATCTTGCACGTCCGTGGCAGAAATGAGCGTGCAAAGTTGCAAACCGAACCGTGGAGAGAACTTCATCTTTCGGCGAGTAGTGCGGTAGAGAGAAGACGACGTAGGCACCAGGTCAAAAAGTTCCTCGGAACACTTACCATTGTAAAGCTCGTAGAACACTCAGAGGGAGCTTATATCCCTCCGTAGACCCAACCGTTCGGTGATCCTTGGGTTGACGATTCGGATCGTGCGTTTCTGGACGGAGTCAAATGGGTTAAGTTGGTATTGGGGCGCCCCTGCCCAGACATGTGATCAGTACTCCATGTGGAGTCTCACTTGTGCTTTATAAAGCAGAAGGAGATTGCCCGCAGTGAAGTACTGCTTTCCTCTGTTCAAGACGCACAACTTCTTAGCTGCCAACTTAGCCTTAACATCCAAATGACCTCGAAACTGCACGTCACATTAGATGTCAACTCCCAGGATCCCCACGCTTTGTCCAATGGTGAGCGAGATACCTTGGAACTTTGGCGCCATGACAAATGGGTCTTTCTTAGCGGTAAACGCGCAGACTTGTGTCTTCGCGGGGTTGAACTCAACAAGGTTAAGTCGACCCCCGCTCCAGAGAGTGCTCTATTTCAGACACAAGTCGGATTCTGCTTTTCTGCACGAGTATCCGAGAGGTGTTTGCAGGGCCTGTGTACAAAGCGTCCCCTGTGCTGAACAGCGTCGGGGAAATAACAGACTCTTGGGGGACTTGGCATTGATGGACTTCGTGTCTGAGCAGCAACCATCAACCACGACCTTGATATACCGCTCAGACAGGAAACTGGTTATCCAATTACACAGCCTCTCGGGAAGACCATAAGATGGATTTTTGATTTCGAGGGACAACAGAGCACGTCTGACAGACTTCTGTGTAAACCGTATATTAGACATGGAGTTCTCACACCGCGGGATGGTAAGCGGTGTGGCCCCCGATCGTCAAGAGTCGAGTTTGAGATAAAAGGGTACCAAGAAGGTCGGCTTTCTCTTTTGCCGTATGGGCCAGAAAATCGCCTTGTTTCCGCAGAGGCTGTAGTAAAGAACGACAGAAATTACCCTCGACAGCTTTGGCCAGCGACCAGAAGGCCCCGGAGGGGTAACCTAGTAGTCGCTCGCCAATTCTTCCGATGTGCCTACATTTCGCCATATACTTCTTTGCTGAAAGAGAGGCAGCATTGAGCGCGGTTCTAAGTTCGGGGCGCTTCGGATCCCAGAAGGCGTGCGCAGATGCCCAGACTGGATAGGTATCTTGCTTAAGGCTTCTTTTGTACAAGTTAACGGCAGTTGACCTTAATATTTATCAGTTCTATTAAACCTTTGTGGTCTTTGTAGTCAACCGTCATCAAAAGGTCGGATGGATCAGGAGCAGGGTTAGAGTAATAAAAAACAAATGCAGTAGGATAAACGTAAGTTTATTGTGTTGTGGGGGCGGCGCGGCGATGCGGTCAGACGGCGAGGAAGAAGGCGTGCAGGCGGCGCGGGTCGAGCGCGGCGGCGGCGCGGGCGGCGGCAGCGGCGGCGCGCTGCGCGGCGGCGGCGGCGGCGGCCGGCCAGCGGTGCGCCAGCAGCGCCAGCAGCGCGGCGGCGGCGCACAGCGCGGCGGCCAGCGGCAGCAGCGCGGCGGCGCGGCGGCGCGGCGGCGCGCCCGGCGCGTGGTGCGCCGGCAGCAGCTCGCGGTCCGCGCACCACGCGCACGCGCCCGCCGCGCCGCCCCACCACCCCGCGCGCCACCCGCGCTCCGCCGCCTGACACACGGACACATTACTACACACGTCGTCCATCATTACACGTTCTAATAAATACACAATTAATTAATACAGTTAATACAAGTATATCGATTACATAAACGAGAATATGTATACTACGGATTGCAATCCGACGTCATTTTCAATCCGGTCAAACAGTTGATTGACGAACGGACGGATGGACGGTTGATGAACGTCCAAATTGATCAAACGGTTAACGCTCAGTAAAAAAACAGTGTAAAAAGAGAAAACAATAAATTTCCTAGTATCCCGTCCATTCCCATCAGTCTTTTCAAAACCACTGCTGGACATAGACCAGGGAGGTCTATGTCCAGCAGTGGTTAAGCGCCTGTCCAACTGATCCTGTGCCCTCTGAATCCAACGGTTTCCCACCGTCTTCTTCAGGTCATCGGTCCACTTGGTGGGAGAGGGGGCGACCTGTGCTCCTTTTGCCTAAACGTGGTCGCTTCTCGAGGACCTTTCCCAATCGGTTATTGGTTCTACGAGCGATGTGGCCGGCCCATTGCCACTTCAGCTTGCTAATTTTGAGTGCTGTCTGTAAGCTTCCTTCGTCTACGGATTTCGTCGTTACAAATCATGTCTCGTAGCGAAATTCCGAGCATAACCGCTGACCCTGAGCCTTCGAATGAGGCATCCAGTGAAAGACCACATTTCGGTGTCATAGATCATCGTTGGCATCACACTGCGCTCGAACAATTTCGACTTCAGGCACTGAGGAATTGTAGACGAGAAGATACTACGTAATTTCCCGATCGCGGTTCAGCCGAGTTGGATTCTTTGAGTGAACCCCTCGCAAAGTTGGGCTTATACATCACTATTGTTCATCCCCAGTAAATATAATCGTCGACAACTTTAGTAGGAGTACCGTTGGATTGGGTCCGTGACATGGTGGCACCTGTTGAAGGTACTTCATCACCGCTCAGTGCTCGATAGAATCGAAGGCTTTCTCATAGTCCACATAAGGAACACATGACGGCACACATGATGGCCATATCTAAAACTGTTAAGTGGATTACCAAAAAATACCAAAAGAAGTTTCATGGCCAATTTTGATAAAACTACGATTTTTGAAAATGCCACAATTCAGGAAAAAAAATATTTTTTACAAAACAATGTTTTATGTATCCTCATAATAAAACCTGAATTAAATATTTCTTGAATGTAATGTTGATGATTTAAATTACTGTCCGATCAAAGCTTCGGTTTCGGATAGCTTCGACCAAAAACTTCACCTTCAGAAAATCCTTCGACTTCGGTCAAAATGGGCCGAAGATTGGCCGATTCCAAAGGTTGCTAGAAGCAAGCGTCAAAGTTAAATAAATCGATCGAATGTATGACACAGCGCTCGAAATGGTGATGGGCACATTGCACACTCGTGTAATGGGTCTGCTTCTCACGTAATTTTTCAGAAGATGCAAGGTAAATTTAATGAGCTCGGGGACATGTTTTGCCACGAATTTTAAACCTTCAGCTTCGGTGCCGGCCGAAGATTGTGTAAGCAGTCGAATAATCCGCTTTGGCTTAGTCCAAAAATCAACCTTCGATCAGACATTATCTCATTTCTAACTTAATAAATCATTTTTTAGAACTTAAATCTATTGCATTTAAGTCCTAAAAATTATAGATTAATGGATTATGTAATTAATCAATACCAATTTAATACCTGCCAGGAGATGGCGAGCAGCCGCAGCGCGCCGTCGGCCGAGCGCCAGTGGCGCAGGTGGAAGAACGCGTACGCCACCGCCTCGCTGTCGCCGCGCTTCAGCACGTGCTCCGGCGGCAGCGTCAGCGCGCGCAGCTCCAGCAGGTACTCGGGCACGTGCGGGTTGAACTCGATCGCGCGCCGGATGGCCTCCAGCGCCGCCGCCTCCGCCGCCGCGCGCGCGCTCGCGCCCACCGCCGCCGACACCGCGCGCGCGCGCAGCAGCGCCGCCGTGTAGCACACCGCCGCCGACCGCGGCAGCCCCACGTCGTCGTAGCGCGCCAGCACCGCCTGCACGTCCGCGTACGCGCGCTGCTCCAGCAGCACCTCGATCAGGTTCTCGTGCAGCGACAGCGCGTGCAGCGCGGGCGGCGCGTCGCGCGCCAGCTCGCGGAACAGCCGTGCCGCGTCGCGCAGGCGGCCCAGTCGGCGCGCGCACATCGCCGCGCGCCGCTTCACGTGCGCGAGCACGGCCGCGTCGCGCCGCGCCGCGCCCGCCGCGCCCGCCGCCGCCGACGCGCGCCACGCCGCCTCGCCCGCGCGCCACGCGCGGCGCAGCACGCGCTCCGCCTCCGCCACGGTGGGCGCGTCCTCCTCGGCCAGCAGCAGCAGGGCGGCCGCGCAGTCGGGGCTGTGCGCGAGCGCGGCGCGCGCGCACGCCACGCGCGCGGCCGGCTCGCGCTCGCGCCACGCGCGCGCCAGCGCCTCGTCCGCGCCGCCGCCGCCCGTCGCGCCGCCGCCGAACCACGCCTGGTGCTCCTGTCGACGGCGACTCACATCGTAACGGGCGTTGCGCTGAGACGGGCGTGGGGCGAACGAGCGATACGGACCTGCGCGGACAGGTTCATGTCGTAGTAGGTGAGGGGCGCGCGGCGCGCGACGCTCCACAGGCGGCCGTACTCGGCGCCGCGCAGCAGCGACATGGGGTTGCGCCACACCTTGCACTCGGCGGGCGCGTCGGGCTCGGCGCTGGCCGCGGCCGCGCCGCCGCCGCCGCCCAGCCACGGCCCGAGGTGCGACAGGGACACCTGCACAAGCGTACAGTAAAGACTCCAAAGAGTGTGCAGTATCAAACAACAATATATGATTGTCTTGCTTTTTTTTTTAATCAGGTGACAGTGATAGAAGTAAACAAATGGCCCAAATTGTACCAAATCATATATGACTCTTTAGCCACAATAAGGTCTTTGATTAATAGGAATAAAGATTTAATAAATCAAGTAAAATTATGAATTGAATGAAATTGCTTGACTTATTTGATTTCCTATTATGTTTTATTTGAGTTCTTAAATAGGTACAATTTTCACAAAATAATTTAAACATTTTGTAGATGTGATGAAATTAATGTACTTGGTGAGCTCCAATTTCTTTAATTGCTGCCAAGTTGATAATTTTAAACTCACTATTATAAATATTGATGAACCTTTACAACTGGTTATCAATAGACACAATAGCTTCTTGGCTTAGGAACTATATAACCACACCACACACAAGGCACAGAAGGTTATAGTTCAAAAGCATAAAAATAAAATGTTGATAATGATTGTTAGTAGTACTTAATTTCAGCCCAGAATTTAAACCATAAAAAGAACATCATTGAGTGGCACTATAACACAAATTATTTATTTTTAAAACCAACCTTGTTATAATCAGCAATCAATAAGAATCCAGCTCATAAATTTAGATCTTTCATTAATCTACCATTCAGTTTCTATTATTTAAAGTAGAAAAGTCTTTTCTTAAGTACTTTTGTAACTTTAATATGCCCATATATGTATGATACAGTGTTTTTCTGTAATGCCTCAAATATAATTCACTCTGATCTAAATCTGGTCACAACCTTCAAAACCTTTAGTTTAATCAAACGTTCCAACTTTCTTTATGTATTCAGTACGGGCTGTGCCTCTCACTAGCAGTCATATATGCCAATTCACCATGTTGCACAATCTCTCTGCTCTTAATGGGCTTTTCCTAGACTAGACTTGTTTGCGGGCAAATGGAAGGAAGTTCTAAATGTGTGTCCTAGCTTCAGTAATATCCATTGCTGATTTTAACAATACCACACAAAATTAAAAACAATGTATTATACATGTAAATGTTGATATATTAACATTTACTAAAAAAATAATTTTGTTTATTTTTGTATCTCTCTGAAGCTAAGCGTTATGTCAAAAGTCTAAGAGATAAGTGTAATATATATTTACACCAAATTCTGAAGAATTTTTATATCCAAGACAAGTAAATAACAACATTATTATGGTTACTGGTACTGTTATTTAATTGGATAATAAATTTATCTTTTTGTAACCAATGATGCACAAAATCCATGATTGTTAGTACACATTTTTACATACTTTGTAAAAAATAAACTGTAGTTTCATGTTCGATGGTTAATAAAACTCCCATTTTACTAAAGAAAATAGCAATTTATTTAAAACAATAATAACAATGTAAAACTTTGTTAAAGCAGTCATTAGTGCAATTTGTAACCTTAATATTTATTATAAAGAATGTCCTGCAGCTAAAGGACACTCCAAAGACCAACCCTCGGTGGGCTCTACGAGAGCTGTGGAACCAACATGTTTTACCTGTTCGATGAAAGATGTCCCATACTTGCGGAAGTACCACCACTCGAAGATGAGGATGAGGCCGGAGATGAGCGAGGAGGTGCCGGTCAGCGCCACGTAAAACTTGGGCGTGAGCGCGTTCATAAATACATTCGGATCGAACACCATGACGGCACCGCTACACCGCACAAACTACACTAATACTACTTCACTGTACATTGACCACACTGCAACTGAACCTTTTAAGTGAATTGTTCGCAAAAACTTTCTTTAAAAGTTTGTTGTTACGCTTTAGGAACAAAACATCTTGAAATTAAACAATATTTTGGATATATTTTACTTTTTTCACTGAACGATCAGAATCAAAGGCAAATGTATTGAGTGTATTCAGTTCCAAATGTCAATTTTACGATACGTTCCTAAGGGTGGTAAATAAAAAATGCGAAGTATAAAATGTTATTTTTTAATTAAAACAATAACACCTTACACATTTTATTTATAGAGTGATATATTTAATCTGCACCATTAATGTACTTAAATATAAATACTGATCATATTACATATGTTTTGTCTGTTTAACTATAAAAAAAAAACTATTGCTTGACATTTGCTATTGTTGGTAAGTGTCAAACATGCCAAAAATTTTTACGTAACATCGCTGGGAGTGCTATAGTCGGGTGGGTTCACCGACCATTTGTTCCTGATCGCGAGATCTCATTGTTCACAATGTTGGGTCGTATTGGCAAAAAGCAAGCCGAGATTGCAGCGAGCTTCGTGACTTCCGCCATCGGGTTCGGCGGCGCGGCGTTCATCGGCATGCTGTACATGACTGACTGGAAGGTGGTCGTCACCAACATCCCCTACTATGGCGGAAAATTTAAGGACATCAAGACCGAATAAGCTGGTGTTAGTTAATTTATCTACAGTTATTTCGTATCTTAGCATGTAAATATAAGAATACCAACCAGTGATGTTTTCTTTACTATTATGTAAGTAAAATAAGCATTCCCTTGAAGGCCCACGTTATAGTATTTCTTTGTTAAATGGTTATATATACGTATTACTTACAAGTGAGCTCGGATACTATTACAAAGCATCAATGTTTTGACAATGTGTTTCTAACAAAGTAACTGTTATGTGTTTTTGATAAAATAATTCACAACTGAACTGAAATCTTGATAATGCTTTTTTAAACTCAGTCATTGTATTATCTATGTGCATGTCCATGAGAATGCAGTCCACCTGATGGTAAGTGGCCACAGACGCCCATGAACATCTGTAAGCAACTTTATATAGAACAGGGGTTCTATTTGAAGTCAGTTAAAAATGTGTTGCTGCTCCTGAGGAGAAAGATAATCACCTCATATAACCATGTGTGATCGTCATAGTCTTTGGGAACAGCAATACATCTGTGATTGACTTCAGATGGAACCCATGTTCTGTATGAAGTTGATTACAGATGTCCATGGGTGGCAGTGACCACTTACCATTAGGTGGACTATATGCTCGTTTACTACTACAGTCAGATGAAAAATAAAAAAAAAGGTTTTGCCAGAGAATTAACAGACCAGACATATTTTAGGTAAAGTTGACAAGTCGACTAAAAATGTTGGTGCATTTAATGCAAGCTTAATAGTACACCAAGACATATACGGAAAATAACACAACATAGTGAATAAATGCTTATAAAAATTCTACTCATCAACTGTGAAATAAATTAAATTCAGTAGAATAGAATACTCTTTATTGCACACTATAAACACATACAAAAATAACAATAACATACAAAGTAGATCTGTAGTATGGAATGTGCGGTCTTATCGCTAGGCAGCGATCTCTTCCAGACAACCTATGCATTGAATTGGGAAAGATAACAGGAATGAAAAGTGGCAAGCGTGTGTAAAGTTAGAAAAGGATAAATGAAGGACAGAAATTATAGTAGGATAAATAAGTAACATTAAGTACACAGTGGAAAAAAAAATTAGAGAATTAACAAATTAACAAACACAAAGTGAAATTGAACATAAGACAGAAAATGATAAAATTAGAGAAAACAAAGACGGCAGAACAAAGATATAAATAAAGCATTAGAAAAAGTATTGTGACATAAATATGTGCAAATGACGAGAGTGACAAGAAAATTCATGACTCTAAATAGAGCTTCATTATCTGACTTTTCTGACAGTATTTCTTGATTAAGTTGTAATATATGGTAGCCACTTCTACAACAACCAGGTATTTCAAAACATTATGAATGTTTTCTATTTTCACTTTTTAATATGGCATGTGAACCGAAATGATGACAGTTTGTACACTGTTACCGGACCTGGCGAACTTTGTTCTGCCCAAAAGTCATAAATCTTAAATTATCAGTGTTCCTGCATTATATTATGCATGCATTATACATAAAAACCTTCCTCTTAAATCACTCTATCTAAAAAAAATGTAAAGTAAAATTCACAATTATTTCTCTGTCATGCTTGCTCAAAATAGTAAACTTAAAAAGTTATTGCAAATATTTCCGCGATTGAGTTCAATCAAAATCACGCATTATACATTTTGTAGCCTCAACATTTTTTTTATACAGAATTGAAGCATGCTCAGTCTTCCTGCTCACAATACACTATTTATTATTAATACTTAACATTTATAATAATATTAAAAAATAACGATGTATATTTATTTGTCTTATAGTTTGCAGGAAAGAATTATATAATTATTTATTACGTTTTTAGAAAAAATGTATCACTTTAAATTTACGCGCGAAAACAATGGCTACCATTCTGTTTGACGTATATGTCAGTAAAACAGACACAGCTATGGATACCTCTATGGACTCACCAAAAGGGTTTTGTATAGTTTCTAAGTGACATCACTATAGACTTGTCCAAGTTTTAGCGTAATAAAATGAGACGGCTGTATTCGTACTATATTTCTTTGACAATGTTAAAGATTGATTTTTAACAAGCAACTCTTCGGTGACGTAGTTAGTTAAAATTTATCAATCTGATACAGGTAAGTACTAATGTAAGTGTTGTTCTGCTTTACTAATTATATTTGTAACAATAAACCTTTACGCATATGTTTAAAATTCAATGTTTATTGAGGAACAATTTGCGTGTGTTGCCATGCTTGTGGAAGTCATAGTGCACAGACAATTTACGAAAAATACTGTCTATGATTTCTGGCAACGATAAATTTAATAATTTTCTCGTTTAAAAATATTATGCAACTTCTTTGATTTCCTGTTCGCATCGTAACGGTCTACATGAATTAATTTTTAACGTCAATTAACAAAAATACGTATGTTTGATTACTGGGTTTTTGCGAAATTAATACTCAAAGCAATTTTTAATAGCGTTTTCAGAAGAAGAAATATGTGCTATGGATAAAGATTATTCATGAGCTACGTTAGATTCATATATATTTTTTAAACCGTCTTTATTTCTAATACTTTATGACGCCATTTTTTTTAACTTTAATTCATATTAATCAAAAACGCATGTACGTACATTTTCGAATTTTTTCACCCGCCAAGATTTTGCAAAACCTCACCGCAGCAAAAAACGCAATATCTCGAAAACCTACCGTACCATAAATTATATTTTTAGTGCACAAATATAAACTATCTGGTTATCAGCAATTCTTAACTCTGCGATAATTCTTGCTGGAACAACATTACCCCATCAGGAATCGTTTATTTCCAAAACGACAACATGCACAGCTTTTGTATTCGGCGCACATTTACATCACATAGAGCACTAATAATTTGTCCCACTCATATCACTCTAGGTGCTACTTTTTTGCTGGGGTGACACGCACACGTATAACGTTTTGGAAACTGGCTTTATCGTGTTTGTTACTGTATTTATTATTTAAACGCTTTCTTCATTCAGGTACATATAGTGGGAAATAAATAAACAAAGTTGTTTAAATATATTTTATTTATTACAATTTAACTGGTGAGATTTAAAAAAGTGCAAATAACTGTTTTTGTGTGTGGTAATTACATAGAACATAGGCCCTGTAACTTTACAATTAGTATGAAATTACCGACGTTTATATTATCGGTTACATTTTTCATCATGCAAGAAAACCTACAGTCATGTGCACAGCAAACAAAACTGGACTACTTTTTGTCGATATTAATCTTACAGTGCAAATTCCTATTTATTATGTGGTTATTTATCTCTATCATTGTTTTGAAACATTCCGTGTAATTTTCTGGGAATTGTGTGGGAATTTCATGTTTATCATTTGGGAAATAAGTTTACATACCTACAAACTTTAAATTTTTTACACATGAACAAGTACTTAACTATGGGTAAGTACCTACCTAGTTACATCGGAATTGAAAATCTTAAATGGGATCATTAAAATCCAATATTGGAATTTCTTTAACTATTATTTATGATGCTCAACATTTGTTATAATATATATAATAGGCTGTTAAAAGTATAAGGTTCAGAATGAGCGTGCAAATGAACGAGGAACACTACGTACCTATAAACCTACGTCTTGGTACGCACCAATCTAAAAAGTTGCCGCCCTAATTCTAAGTTACTCTCTAATAATATCAAACATTCATAAGCTTAGTTTCATAATTAAATACGACTATGTTTCTACATATCGTGCCTAAGTGAAGTTTAGTTTAGGTAAGTAGATTATAATTATTAAGTACTTTTTCTCATCAAAGGCTCGACCAATGCGCTTCTGGACGCCATCTCCACGAGGGAGTGTAGGTATATTAGATACATTTGCTATCATACAGCCATCGTTTTGTTCAGTGACCGTTTTTACTCACTCTGATACGCAGGTACAATATGAGTAATAGTAACTACAAAGGAATGTAGCTAAATTGTTATAGATAGTATTTTTTTACATTGTACTTCTTTGAAGATGAGAGGATAAGCATAGGATCTAATAATAAGTGGTCGCTGCAGTCATATTCGGATGTGCACCACATATATGCCCATACTCCAAGAGGTGTTATTTTACAATGAAGCTGATCACAGATATGTTACCATTTATATATGGTAACGTATATGTGACCTGTGATAATTATTTTTATGGATAGTTTATTTTTTTAAATTACGGTACCTACACCAATATAGCATAGATCATACATAAAACGAATAAGATAAAATTATTTTATACAATTCGCGGCCTGAGTGATTGATGAAGTTTCTTCATCCGTAAAGTTTTGCTCATCGAGGATACTCGCCGTAACTTGGCCTTTCATCTATGCGATGTGAACGCTGTCTGGAGATCGTTATAACCTCGCTTACTTACTATTAAAATTAATTTCATAGCGAAAACATGTACCTACGATACAATCGTCGAGATAGCGCCCAACTCTTTTATTTAGAACGTAAATAAAAATCGCAACAATTTTTACACTTTACATATAAATATAGTTGGGACGGTCAAGAATAGATTTTAAAATAAGAACTTATTAGGCCTATTATAACACCAAAATTATTGTTACTCACCCAAATTAAGATATATCAGAAAAGAAGCCTAAAGTATATAAATCATAAATATTGACTTCTACAGAACCTACAGTAACTGCAATAAATGAGTTTCATATTAAGCGGGGCCTCTGCCGCGGCGACGGCGCGCGTCCCTGGAACGATAATGAAATTACATGGCGTTTCATTCTTTGAAGTACACATTGTGATAAAAGTAATTTAAGTAACATGTACGGAACAAGTAAAGTATTAAGCATTTCAATAAGTATTATAAACCTAAATAAATCAATTACATTAATAGACATATCAAGGTACTTATAAGTTTAAAAGTTAATCAATGAAAATATATTTTGTCGGATGCATCCCTCAGTTGTTGTTTTAGTATGGTACAAATACCACAATATAATCCATAGCAACGAATGCTCCCACGGCTCCGGGTACCTATTGAAGGTTTCGTCCTCGATAACAAAAAAATATATAATTGATGTATTATATTATTTGGTCAAGCATCTAAAGCTAGTGCAAACTCATTTAATTCATACGAAAATTAACTAAATAAACATTGATTGATTATGTTGAATGTCATAATTGGTCAGCTAAATGCTGTTTAAATATCGTGGCAACATAGATTTAGCTGTTTCAGGCTTGTTATGTTAAAAAATCCAAACGTCCTGAAAGTAGTCGTCGTCAACCCATTACTGTACCATTGGTGGTTTCGGGTTTGCTCTCAGAAATACAAAGTTTTAGGCCATAGTCTACTACACTGGGCAAGTAAGAATTGGTACAAAAATTATACGATTTAAAACGTGAAAATAGCATAACACATGTGAGCATAGAGGTATTATAGGTAGAACAGAGAAGTCAGGTTTCAAATTAAACTTCGCTTAAAAAGAGACAGAAGACTGGCTAGTTCTCTATCTCTTTCTTAAGCAATTGCGAGATATAAAGATAGTGCACTATACTAGTGATAGTGCACAATTCTCATTTAACCCTTAATAACCCTCGGACGTTTTCGCTTATAGGCAGCTGGATGTCTCTTCTACTCTATGTATAATACCTTTACATCCGAGTAGTGGACCGGCTGTACCTCGCGCTAGAAGCGCAGCTCGCGGTCGCCGCTGGCGCCGGCGTCCTCGTCGTCGTCGGGCGCGCCCCCCCCTCCCCCGCCGCCGCCGCCGCCGCCCTCCTCCGCCACGTCGTTCCCCTCTATCTCCGTCTCGTTCATCGCGCTGCTCTCCGTTTCATTTTCACCTGTAGCGAATAAACATAATTTTGAATCGGGTGACAGATGAAAGGAGATAACATTTTTTCACCTATTTTCAATGAGAACTATTTATTGCGTTTTGGTGGACTATGTTATTAAATCATTGTACGGAGCGTATTGTGCCCATGTCTGATTTGATAGAATTTTTTGATAGAATTTTTTAACATGTTCAAATATATCTAGGATTCGTAGCGTTATCTCTTACAATACTAATCTCATAACAAAAAAAACATGAACAACTAATTATATTTCGTATTAATACTGCGCATGGTCAGCGTTAATATAAGCGTAGCATAAGTGTTGGTCAGCGTAAAGGAAGAACAAGTGTAGGTGAGTGATGGGGTCGCTCACCGGGGCAGGCGGGCGCGCCCTTGGTGCGCGAGCCGGGGCGCTCGACGCCGTGCGGGTCCACGCACCAGCACACGGCGAGCGCGGCGTGGCACTGGCGCGGGCGGTAGTAGCCGCGCGCGTCGCACGCCGGCACGTAGGCGCCGGGCGGCGGCGCGCGGTGCGCCCGCGCCAGCGCCGCGCACGGCCGCGCCGCCGCGCGCAGGCAGCCGCACCACGCGCCGCGCGACACGCCCCCGCCCCCGCCTCTGCCGCCGCCGCACGACGCCAGGAACGGCCGCAGGCAGCGCTCGCGCTCGTCGTGACCTGTACATAGTACGGATGCGAATATTTCTATCTCCGTAAACACGGATAAGGTTTTTTAAAGGTTCATCCATGGATGCAAATATGGGTTTTTTAAGATTCACATTTACGAATGCGGATATTTAAAATATTTATATTTCACAATTAAATTAGTTGCTTTTCATCCAACTTTAAGAGTTGAGACTTAAAAATACTTACTAATTTTTAAAAAATGATTTTTATTTAATGAACATTAATTTCAACCTTCTCAGCCTCCAATCTATTTCGCTATATACTAATTGATAAAGATAAAAAATCTTTAAATTGTTTGCATCAAAATTGTTAGTTACGTAAACAAAACTTGTGACCCATACCTTTCCACTATTATTAATTAATGAAAAAAATAACAATAATTATTAAAACAGTCGAGCACACGCCCCCTACACCTTTCCCGGACTCCATATCCGTAAAAAACACTTTCATTTGTACAGATGCAAATATCTTAATTAAAAGCATATAATCCACAATTAAGAATGATAGTTAATGACAAAAGTTGCAACACAACATAATCTTATAAATCGGTACTTTTCAAAATATTCAAGTAGGAAAACCTTTTTTTTCGCCAAGAAAGCCGAAAACATAATACTCACGAAGAGCGTACAGGTCCGCGGCCGAGAGGATGCCATCGCCTCCCGCGTCCAAGTGTGTGAACATCCAACGTACTTCCGGCTTACAATCGTGTGGAAACCCTGAAACACCAAAGAATAATGAATATAATAAAAACATCAGCGTTGTCAAACGTTTTCCTTAAGTTGCCATATCAAAGAAAGTGTTAACCAACGATTAAAATTATGGATAACAATCACGTTATATGTACATGGAAAATTATGAGCTCGCTATATCTTACCGTCCTCGGGCGGTGCTATGCCGCCCGCCTCGTCCATGAGCACAGAGAACCAATCGAGTAAACGATTTGCCATCTTGTCTAGTTGACATCCTTCGTGATCTGTAAAATTTAAATAATTCATTTCATTTAGTTTTCTCTATTTGATACTAGGCTATACGAGATTATATCATAAAATTACTTTGTGAGTTTCGCCGAAATGATCTTTCAGGTAAAACTTCGTTGTGAGCAGACTCCAACCGCCGGCGACGTCGCTCCTGTAAAATATCGACAAAACAGGATTGCAACGTCATATTGTTTCTATATATAAAACTAAGAGAGCGTTTAAGTATTACGTAACGCAATTGCGGGGGAGGGGGGGGGGGGTCTGGTGCTTGTACGGGAAAGGAAGGAGCCCTCCTCCTTCGTTGAACAACGCATTAGGTAAAATACGGCCAAAGTGAATTGCTGCCTAAGTTCAGAGAGGGAGAAACGTTTTGCTGCACCCCAAAACGTTAACTTGCGTTACATGGGAGAACGGAGGGTCTAGAATTGTCAAAACTTGTGTTACGTAATACTTATCATTGACTTCGTTTGGTCTAATACATTTTTTTTTCAATCATTCGTCATATTCAAAAATCACTTTAAAATAAAAAGCTTTTAAAACGTTCGATAGAAGCCTTTAGTTGTTAGTGTTATAAGGAAATGATTGTGCACTGACGTCGAGGCGTGGCGCGCGCGCGCAGGGGCAGAAGCCGCGGCAGGCGAGGCGCACGGGCGGGGCGGCGCGCCGCACGCAGTTGTGCAGGTCGAGGCGGCACAGCGACGAGTACGTGCGGTTGTCCGAGCCGCACAGGAACTGCGCGCGCGCCGCGCCGCCGCACCCCACGCAGCTGCAACCGACACGTACCGCGCTCTTCATACCTCACATCCTCCCTTATTATCTTTTCTTTAAAGCTATTACGTAACTTGCAATATATGTATGCTTAAGTTATATCTTTCAACCTGAAGAATAATTCATAAAACTGCAGACTGGACTGCAACTTGGACTGGAGAAATGTTCTGGACCAAGCTACGACCCACCCGCGGCTGTAGCGCCTTAGATGATGATAATCGTCAACTAAAAAAAGGCTTTCCGGGTTGAAGGAGGAAGTAAGAGTTAGAACTGGAACCGCCAGGCGATCCCGGGAAGGACGGTGGTATGTATGGTCGTATACAGCCGTAAAAACTAGACACGGGGGACCCAGCGGCTCACTTGTGTCACATAGGGAAAGGCCGATGGTCCCTATAGTTCCGGGATCAGAATAGGGCTACGGCATCCCCTGCCTGTCGTAAGAGGCGACTAAAAGGGGCTTCCGGGGTTGCAGGCGGCTAGAGTGGGAGTTTAAACCGGGGGTCAGGCGATCCTGAAAAGGACGGCGGTATGTGTAGTCGCATACCGTCATAAAGACTAGACGGAGCGGTGGGCCCAGCCGCCCATCTGGGAGGATTCCGATGGGGCAACGCGCTCAGAGGATTCCGGTTGCGTTCGTTTCGAGGTCCCGGAATCCTCATTATAGCGTCGAGGACGGCCACCTTTTAGTGCGGTAAAAATCCCACATAAACCTGCGTCGCTCCCACGGCATCGAGTACCTTTTGAAGATTTCCCCCTCGAGAAAAAAAAAGGGAAAGGCCGATGGAGCAATTCAGAAAGGGTTAGGCGTTGTTGTTACTATGTTAAAAATCACAAGCGTCGCTTCCAAAGTGTCAGATACCTTCCGAAGGTTTCCCCAAATTGAGCATCGACGGTCCCACAAACGTTCGAAGACAACAAGGAGCGAAGGAAAATGTCGAGTGGTAGACGTATGAACTCACCGGTCGGGCGCGGCGGGCGGCGCGGCGGGCGGGCCGCGCTCGTCGGGCCGCGCCTCGTAGAACACGTCCTCGTCGTCGCCGCGCTCCCACGAGCCCGCCGCCGCCGCCACGATCACATCCCTGACACACAAATATACAAATAACTTGCTGAACAGAAACTACCTGCTCCTCAAAAAATATTATAAATTATTCTCTTTTATACATAGATATCTAGAAATGTCTTCTCATTTATACATGTTTTACGGAGTCGCAGGCCGTAGATAGTAAAAAAAATGTTTATCAATTATAAAATTTTGCTATCCGCCAAGACGTGCCGCAGGCCGAATGCTTTGTCGAAATACTTTGTAGACTGGCGACTGCTAAAGCCGATCAAATAATTAAAGCGATTTCAAATTGTGATACTGGACTTAAAATTTAAAATTTGATTAATTACACTTAACTACGTAGATACATTTATAAAATGACTCAATTAAGACTCATAGTTTTATAAGAGAAATGTGTGTTTTGTTTGCACTTACCCCCGACGCAGCACGTCTTTCTTGGCGGCGCAGAGCGCGGTGAAGGCGTCGCGCAGCAAGCACGCCTCGCGCTTCTTGCACACCAGAGCGCGGCACAGGGGATCTGTGAGCCAGTCCCACACATAACATTACACATACGTATCAACGAAATAAAATACAAATATCTATATTTTGTACGTACCTACACGTGATCAAATTTTATGCAATACGAATTTTCGGCCGAATAATTCAACAAATTATAAAGTGTACATAAATCCCGCTCACGATTACAGGCGCATAATCCTTCGATTCGCGCTATAACAAATCGACACCGCACCGTTATACGAGCGTTGCGGGCGAACACCGAATATACCCGAATAATTTATTTACATAATGTCCTCAGGTTCGCACTTATGTATGCTTGTATCATCAAAATGTGTTTTGAAATCAAAGTAACCACCATCACAATGAGAATCTGAAAATGTATGTCAGGTATGTGTTACGCTGTGTATGTATTATATTTTGTAGGTACTAAGTGTTATATCCCTTTTCATTATAAAAATTCTCGGCACTGCTCTTCTTCAATGTTTTTAATTCCATGAGTAATGGGGTTACTGTTACTGCAATAAATATTTTGTAAAACTTTTTGCAATCCTTTTCTTTATAAATAAACTTTTAAATGACGTGAACCATTATTTGCATGAAAAGATATAGAGGTGTAAACTGTGTTGAGACGGGTATTGCGGATAAGTTTTATAAGAAGAGGTGGTATAAAAGGTTGTTTGATGTAGTGTGGAGTGTTTACTGACTTTGCGGGTCGTAGACGTAGCGTCGCGGGCGTCGGGCGCGCGCCGTCGCCGCCTCCTGCAACACGACACGCGAATGTAACGCGTTACAACTACATTGCACGTCGCTGTGTGACGGTTGCGGATGGTACTCATTCAACACGGACCAAACAGATCTTACTTGCCGCAGCACTAACTGCGGCTGCGAAAATCAGAGGTCGTGTATCTATGTGTAGGTACAACCTTTATGTTTTTTTTTCTGTTCAATTCCATAAATCAAATCACATTAGTTGCAAGTTAGAATACGAATGTAGGTTAAAGGTGCAAAAGTATGCCCTTAATTAAATAATAATATGTTGGACCTAAGCTTAGCCGCGTTTATGTTATAAATTACCGTTTCCTATAAATTTCATTGGCTTTACATTTCACATATGTATTATTCTTTAATCATAAAATCAAATACATAGAAACAACAGTACATAAATACAAATGTAAAATTTATAATATTATAAGCAGCTTATTCTTATTGGATTTGTTCAATAAGCTGTGTTCTCGGTAGGACGTTATTTGACTGTACAATTTACGTAATATAGTTTTGTCATCGTTAGGGATAGCAAAACGGAATACCTTCGACGAAGATGTTTTACATTATCTCGCTAATATATTACCTTAATTATTATGTTCATCAATTGGATCGGCCCGTTTACAACATACCTACTTTCGCCATCACTAGATACTACATAATGCAGTTCTAAAACCTACTAGATATCTAACTGCATGACTTGTACTTTCAGAGTATCGAACTCGGGATGGGCCAAAAACTAAATATTATTTTCAATCGTGGACCAAAGCCTTCATCGTCAACAGAATCGTATAGCAGGATAGAATATCTGGTGGAGGCCAGCGGAGCGAGGATCGGTGGATCTGCTCACCGGCGCCTCGTCGAACTCGAAGTCCTGGTCGGCGCGCCGCGCGGCCGCCAGCGCCAGCAGCGCCGCCGCCGCCAGCCACACGCACGTCCGCATCCCGACTGCGACCGAGTCCCGCGCCGCGCCGAGCGACACTGCCGCGCCGCGCGCCGCCCGCACCCGCCCCGCCCCTCGCGCCCCGCACGCCCGCTGCGCGCGCCGCCGTCTCCGACCCTGCGCTGCCTCCGGAGAAAATGTTTCCCGGCTCAATTTATTCCGACGTTCTAAGGCGACCCGTTTTCCTTACGCTCCTTTACATAAGCGACTTACGTATACGCGCATTTGCAGCACGATCTACAAGGGGTCACTCAGGTGCATAATGTAGGTATCATTGTATCCTGAAATTCGCTGCACTTAATTGGGCGAGTGGGGTGCGGGCCGGCGAGCGACGCCGGGCGGTCGCGGACCGGTCCCTGCTCCCCCCTCGCCGCGATCGATGGCGCCGCAGCCTCCCACTCGCTCTCGCGGCGACCGCTCGCTACTTAGAATGCCTCCATTATTTTCCGGCTCGAGTCGAATGACTAAAAGCATGTTCCTTTCAAAATTCACTAACGTGCTCCGACTCCGACATTTGCTTTTGTTTCGTCCATTAGAACCTTTTCTGCACGTTCGCAGTTTGTCCTAGAACCGGCTTTAGCGAGAGCTTTCTAAGCTCTCTGTCGCGATGCAAGCTTATTGACCCGAAAAATTTCGCTGCGTTTATTTACATTTAAGAATGTATGAAAAACAAACTCAAAGCACCTAAACATTTTTTTTTTAAATTACACTCCAATACTTGATGTTGTTGTAAATATCAAATTGATACCTCTGTGCCTTCCCAACATAGTGTACCTACATTAGGTTCGTATACAAGTATTACCTAACTTGACCTAATTTTGAAGAGAAGGTATTTTAATATTTTGGTGTAGGTATTGTGTTTATGTCACAATTCACCTCAGGCGAAAAGATACCAGGCTATCCGATAACTCAATTTATTGTCATGCTTATAAGGATACTTGGTTCATTCCCGGTGTTACTACCAATCCTACTACCAGTATTAAGACGGTGAATTTTATTACCGTTACGAAACCGAAATTTATTACGCTGCCTAACGAATAAAAGATTTCATACTGAAAAATAGCATAAGTATTTTCATCTGCTTAATTAAAAAATCACTACAAAAAGTTTCGATTGGCTATAGTTTTAAAGACATGAGTGAAAAGCTGTAGCTATCTCAAAGCAATTGCTGTATAGCAGCAGTAGGGCATAATACCAAGCTACACTAAATCTGACACACTCAATCAAAGTACGCTAAATACTGTTGTCCTTTATGTATGTGGGATAGCAGGAACAAAACATCTGTATGAGAAGAATCTCATTCCTATGAGAACAATGTTATTAAGATGCTCGTGAATCCAAAGCATGACCTCATTCCATCCCACAGATTAAACTAGGTTTCATAAAGTATTTTGTGAAAGCCATGAATCGGGAATGGCAAGCTTTACTTAAAAGACAAAAATTCGAGTAAGTGATACAAAAAGGAAGTCTTTGGTCTGGCGTAGTATCCGTTGTTCAACTTAGTTTTAGGGCAAACTTACGCAAGGAGCATGAACTCTGATGTCCCTAAAAATCCATTTCATTTACTCCCAATCCCATGTCGTTTTTCTTCATCTAATTGTGGAGCTTTCAATGATAAGCATGGCGAATGGTGCCTTCAAGACATTTCCTCATTGGAATTCAGAGTCGCTACAATGTAGAAATGCTTGGGTTTTACTGCCAGTTTAAATGTTGGGATACTCCAGGGATCATTTACGAGACAAAATCCAAAAGACAACAGTCTAATGAGCCTGTTACTGATTCTTGACAGTTTCAACCACATATTATGTTTTCCACAATTGATAACTTAAAATTAAGTAAAAAGTATATGGGGGAAAACAGGGCAATGGGAGTCAGCGGGCAATGGGAGTCACCCACATATCCACGAAACTATCCACGTAAGCATCGTGTTAAGCATTTTCATGCATTCGTCATGTTCCTCCTGGTAGTGTGTTGAATGGTTCTTGAAAATAAACGCTCGCGCTTTAAAGAGACAGCAGATTTTTGGTTTTGCGTTGTCCTGGTGCAATTTTTCCTTACGGTAAAATACGATGTAAGTGCCTAATTTCTTACCGTATACAAAAAAGAGCTTTTCACGTATTTAGCTACACTATTGAAAGATACATGTACAGTTTAGATTGTGTTATTATATTATATATGTTTTTATTTTTATTTTTTTTTCGCATTAGCATAATTGAGGGCAATGAGAGTCAGGTAACCCCAAAGGAAATGGCCACTGAAATCAAGTATACCATTATAAAACAGAGTTTAAAGATAAAACAATATGCCTCACATCCATACTAATCAAGGAAAACTTGATGGAAAGAGAATAAAAAATAAAAATAAAAGTAGGCAAATATAAGAAAAGGAAGAAAATGGGAAGAAAAGGACCAGAGAAGGCAGACAAAAGTACAAACGAAGGGTCCTGAAATAATGAAGCGACGAGTACTTTGAGTATCAGTAGTGGGCACTAACGATGTATGCCAGGATACTGAGGAAGACGACGTAGAAGATGAGAAAATTTGGTATTCACGATTGACTTATTGTTGAATGGTTTTGGAAGAAACAATAAGATGTGTACAGATGTACCTATTTCATGTTATGGGTTATGGGCAAATGCATACTGCACTGGAGATACAGCCGAAGGTTATACTTGCGATATGTGATAAATTATCTTTGACTCCGATTGCCCACAGAGCCGACCACCATTGCCCGCATATCGGTGCAATGGGAGTCAAACCTGTTTTTTTTTTTTAACTTTTATAACTTTTAGAGTTGATTACCAAATTGATTGAAATTAATGTCGATTGATAGCCAATTAAGTAAATTTTGTGCCAAGGCGACTGCAATTAATATTTTGTTTCAATTTAAGCTTTTACTTGATTTCTCCCTTAAGTGACTCCCATTACCCCCTTTTCCCCTGCTTATGCATATACAAATATTTCACATAATGTGTATATTTAATTTATTATATCAGAAAAATTAAAGGTACATTTTTCTTTGCCACATTAAGTTTCTTACCTTAAAATTATTGGGAATTTACTTTACATCGAGAATACTTTTTTTGTTGGGCAGTGTTATTTAACAGTCTACCTATACGAAAGTATCTAAGTTTACTGAAAGATCAATAAACTGGTTTACACTGTATGGACGGATGGTATCTCAGTATCATACATTTGCATTCTTTGGAAATAGGGCCCTACTATTTTCAAGGTCCAATAGCCACTTCCTTTTCGACTCAGCTTCACCCCTGACTCGAGCTATTAACTACTTTCTATTGAGTGCAGGAAACAAAATGTAGTTTCGACTTTGATTTGTAAACTTCCCTTCTGCTGGGCATGTTGTGAACTAATTCCACTGAAGGTCATTTGCTCAATAACACAAGTGATAGCATGAAGCCAATCAAGGCATAAGAACTTTTAATATTCAATCACAAGATCGAACAACAGTGTTTACGAAGTAACACCGGACCAAAAAATTTGTATTTGATCATCATCTTTGTTTTTATCAAAAGTTTGCCGAAGTCGACCCTTGTCGATCCCTTCAATATTTATTCAAGCCCCACTAAACTATTCCTAACCTTGCTAAGATGATTTTTCTGCCAATCTTGTTATCTTCGCGTTACAACCTTTCATTTCATTACCCATATCATAGAAGTCAGTCCTCTTTGGGAGTCTATGTTGGATATAGATTGACATCATTTCTTTCATATTAAGCCCAATACACGATGTAATTCCCATATTAAAGAAGTGCATAAAAATACACACATATTGCATCTGGAATGACATCGCTCGGCTACCCGTAACTTGCCATCCAAAACCAATGTGTATGCAGTTATGCAAATTATCAGCACAATTGGTTGAGAATAATTGATTAATATTCAGTTACAAGATCTGACCAGAACATACAAACATAGCAAGTAACCCAAAAAAATTGTAGAATAGAATGGTATGGACAAGGTAGTCATTTGTAAGAATTTGCAACTATCACCACACCGCAGGCCGCGCTGTATTCGTCTAAAGTGACATTATATCATTCATAGTGATATCTCAATATTATTTTTGATCATACTAACGGCTGTAACATCATCAGGATCTTATCCACTTACACCTATAAATTATATTGGAAAATAAAATATCTGTTTTAGATGTATTAAATGAATCATTATTTTGAAAAAAAATAATATTTATAAATAGATGTTACCTATCATATTACATTATTAGTTACAATTATGTTTCTGGAGTAAAATGCAAAATAAGTGGATGAAGCCGGTCCTCCTACATATTTCTTCAAAAATTCAGGGGTCCGTAAAAAATAAACACGACAGGTACAAAAATAACGAGTTTAATAGTTATTAGTTAAGCTTATCACCTATGCACATATATAAATAAATAACATGCGGCGGTCTCCCTTCACCGCCGGGTTGCGGACGGGACGTTCGGAAACTCACAACAATAGGATAAGGAAATCACTAACTGTACATAGTACCATTTAACTATTTAAAATACAAATTCACCATTTTAAACGTACCAATTTGTGTACACATTATACTACTCTATAGCGGTGGTCGTACCCGAAGCCGGCGCCCGTTACAGGTTGGAGATGTAGTGCCATTTGTCCACTGCAACAAACACCACATGAAAAATTTGCTTTCAAGTTTATTCATTTTCACTGCAAAATTCAATTGGACAAAACACTACAAGATTACTAAATGACAAACCTGCCGCCAATCAACACTGGAGCATAATATAGGTAATAAGCCCCAGTACCTTTAGTAGGAGTTTAATACGTTTCCTCAAAACGATCATTATTGGTATTCATCCATGATTTCATAGAACATTGCTAGTTATAGCAGAAAACATACAGGACACAACAAGGATACAGGCCCCCCGGGACCAGGAGGGACACACGGGCCCAGAATTGGAACATTAAAGTATTGCAGTGACAACAACAATTATACATGTTAGACTTGGCTGCCGGTGACGGCCGTTTAATAACAAAAACTCTTATAACCTTACCTGTAGTACGTAACCACTGGTGACTATAATGTTATTGTATTAATGAGTGAATGGCCAAATCAGAAAGTATAGGAGCAAGTATAGGGGATAACGAATAACTCTGCACGAGGTCAAAATTCCAATTTTAATTAAGAATGTAACAGTATCAATCCATTTTAAAAAACTTAACCGAAAATAAAACGAGTTTATTAATAATACCTATATAAGGTACAATTGCACGATCTGATAGATATGTTTATAAAGATCAAATTTTGGACAGTAATGATAGATGACATTATTTTCTGTATTCGTGAATTGTGAATATTTTCCTGTACCCACGGGCAAAAGTTTCTTTATTCGCGGATGTAGTCGGTACACGTAAAAAGGTACGGCACCTTCTGTTAGCGCGTCAGCTTTCTGCGAGTCCTGCCACCACGTGCCAAGGTGACTATTTCGAGGAGTCTAGCAGATTGGGGTGAACTTTCACAATCATATTGGACAACATGGAGTGTGATACTGATACGAATATTATGGAAAGAATGTAAATGTAAAAGAATAGTTACAAGAACTGACGCCGTAACCATTGGAACCATGACGATGGCCTGATTGTCTGATTGTCGGAAATGATAAAATGTCGGTCTAAAGATGGCTTTAAAGAGATTTAATCGAGTGTGGTTCAGTTGACTTAGGGGAAATGTTAAATTCACAGTCCATTTGAGAGAACATTCGTTAATTACGTAAGACATTTAAATGGAAGGGGGAGACGTCTGGTCGAATGTCACTAAATCTCACGTGAAGAATGGTCCGATTAGCCACTAAGAAAAAAGGTTTCTGTACTCGCGGTATATAACGGACGGAACGTAACCCCCGCAAATACGGAGCTTTGACTGATTCATATTTTTTATCAGAAATCTACATCTCAAGGATTTTATAGCTATCTTATTATAACAGGTTGCAAAAGATATTTATATAAATTTCTATCAAAATAATTTCCAGGAATCTTATTAAAATCATAATTTCATACATTTGTAAAATGGTATACAATATACATTTTGTGAAGTTGGCATGCAATCGTGAGAATTCGTTTGTCCGTGAATTAAAAAAAATATTGCAATAAAAACGTATAATCTTGCAGTGCATAATGCACTGCAAAATTGGTGAATATTTTTCAGAACTGTATCAATATACATATTAATATGGGAAGCAAAAATTTGGTATCCGTTCTTAAGCAACTTGTCGTGGGCGGAGAAATATAAAATTTAGCACGGAAATAGTTTACGCAGAGAAGGAGGACGAAATGCTAATATTTTCTCTAATATCAACTGAAAAAATATATTACCCACAAAGGGTTAGTGTGTGCATTTGATACAAGCAAAATATGTTTAAAGAATATCAAAATGATTATGTAAAATACTTCATAAGAGTCGAAAAGCGGTGTTGCAAACGGTACGACCGTATTTTGACGTAAGAAAACATCGCATCGGCGCTGCCGAGCATTGCGGCCCGTCGCACTACAAAGCCTATCTATTGTCGCTGGGAAGTCCCGTTAATGAGTATGATAGTATGATATGTGTATTGTGACATAATTAAATTTAGTAATAAATGTCTATATAGTCCGTATGATGATAAGTGGTAATAGTTGCCCATAGATATTTGTAAGTAACTTCATACAGAACATGAGTTTTTATTTGTGGATTCGGAGTGCGTTGGTATGCGTTATCTCATATAAAAGTGAGTATTGCGTATTGTGTGTGATATATAATATCCGGGAGCAAAGTCGAGTCCCGGAGCATAACGTGTGTACTCACCGGCGGCGGGCAGCGGCTGCGGCGCGGCGAGCGGCGGCGCGGCGGCCAGCAGCCGCGCGGCCGCGCTGCGCTCCACGCGCGCGCTGCTCTCCGGGACTGACACGTTCGTCCTGCAACAACCCCGCTGCTACAGGCGACGAACCTTACTTTACTGACACCGTACGCGTGCCATTATCTAATAATTACTGAAACACGTTCTATAATAATGTGTAGCGTGCCAAAGGTTCGCCATCCCTGCTACCCCATGAGAGGAGGGGAGCCGGCGATCGGCGACGCAAGCGGACACACGATGACCTCCTATCGAGTCTTGCGGACCTTCGATGGACCTCGATAGATGGGACCTCTTGACAAGTATTTTTCTATTCCACCGAAATAATCCAAAATTTACTTTTTTGTCACCGAGAAATTACAGCGTATTTGATTACTTCCAAATGCAGTGTACATTATTATCATCTCCACGTCATTTTAATTTATTCATGCTATCTAGCCCGTGTTGCCAACCGGTAATCTAAAGTATAGAATACTAAGCAAGTAATATTAAATTTAAATTATTCAAATAAAAAACCCAAACGCTTAAAAACTAAGGACCTTCAGTTCATTTATATATTTTTTGTCTTTATAATAATTTATTTTATATTATGTTTGTATGAATTCAGGAAATCCGACCAGTAGTTTGCGTGATAAAGTAACAAACATTCATCGCCGAAAGCATTCGTATTTATAATATTAATTAATAAAATTATAGTGATTTTTTGTCCGCTGCAATGTCAATTCGCCCCTCTTTATTTCTATTTGCGGGCTCCATAGTCACTGTTACAATCTGTCAGAGATGTTTGGCGCCTGTCAAAAAACAATAGACATACACATAACTTAAAAAACAGTAAGCTCTTTCTAAAGGATCTCTTTAAAACTCACTTGCAAATATCATTTGCATCTGTTACTTCACCGGACACCAGATTCTTCCAAAACTCATGAACCTGCAAGAGACAAGAAATATTTGTTTAGATACGCGTACCATACAAACTAAAATGAATAAATAAACGTTTATTGAAAAACGATCGGCGGCGTACCTCGTCGACGACCTTGTGCGCGAAGGCCGCGTCCTTGGCCTCCCCGTCGAAGGCGAACTCGTTGACGGGCTTGCCGTCCGGCACCTTGTACAGGCGGAACCACTCCACGGTGGCGCGCAGCAGCCCCGGGAACAGCGCCTCCACGTCCGCCACGTCGTTGAGGCGGTCGGCGTTGGGGTCGCGCTCGTCCACGGCCAGCAGCTTCCAGTCCGTCTCCCCCTCGTCCACGAGCGCCAGCGTGCCGAGGATCTTGACGCGCAGCACGTCGCCGCGCGCCGCCACGCGCTCGCCGATCTCGATCACGTCGATGGGGTCGTTGTCGCCGCGCGCGCGCGTGCCGGGGTCCACGTGCCGCGGGTCCTCCCACGTCTGCGGCAGCGCGCCGTAGTTCCAGATGTACCCGTGGTGCGGGAACACGTTGCTGACGAAGCGCAGCGCGCCCTTCTTCACGTCCTGCTTGATGGGGTTGAGCGGCTCGCCGAGGCTGATCTCCATCTTGGCGTTGGTCCAGCGCGGCACCTCCACCACCATGTGCGCCACGCGCCGCGCGCGGTCCGCCCACAGCGGGATGTCGTGCAGCGGCGAGATGGGCCCGTGCTCGTCCTCTGCGAGACAAACATCACCGTCACTAACCTATCCTCAAACCACTATAAAAAAATCCTAGTCAATTTAAAGAAAGAAGAAAGAAATCGTTGAAATTTGACATTTTATCTAGTCAAAATAGCAAACGAGCATGAAATTTACTTAATGGTTAGTGGTCATTGCTGCCCATGGACATCCATAAGCATATATAGTAGGTGTTCTATCTTAAGTCAATCAAAGATGCATTGCTGTTCCCGTCGACTAAAAATGTGCTTCATATAAAAGTGAGCCGGAAACCACACCCTTCTATCAAAATACAAGAACTGCTTCACGCTCGAAGTGTGATGATGAAAAGAAGTTGATCTCATCATATTTAAGAAAGGTACATCCAAAACTACATTTAGTTTATTAGCATTGCGGGTATTAAATATGTATTTAATTTAAAATTGACATTAAAATATCTCCTACAAGACCTTGTAGATCCTCCTCCTTATAGATTATATACGTAAATTACATAATATATTCAGCTCGGTACCATACAAGTAAAGAAAAGACACACACTTTGTCTTTGAAAACAATAAATAGATTAATGATTTTAAATACAATAAATCCAGGCAAAGCCACTGACTAAGACCAGTATATCATAAATCATAATGCAAGCAGATTAATATAGAGATAAAATAACTGATGGTAAAGATTGCAATTATCAAAGGGAGTTATAATGATAATTTTATTTAGTAATTATAGAAGTAATAATAATGATAAGATATGTTTTATTTATTGCGCTACATGCATTCTTTCAAATTTGATTACATTCATACTTGGTTCATGTTTGGTTGGATAATAAAGATTTTATCATCCAACCAAATATGTTTTTATATAGATGTTTTTAAATATTGCAAGAATAATAAGGCAGGATAATAATAAGAAAAATCACAACACAAATTATGGTAAATCAAGTTATAAAAATGCTAGTATCATTCAAGATAAATATTGAACACTTGAACATGCTGTATGCCTGTGTACTTACTCTTATGTCGCTTTCAACTACAAGTGGTGAGGAATCTATAGGTGCAAATAATAATATAAAAACATTTTTTTATCCTTGCATTTATAATATTTATAAATAAATAAATAAATGGAGTTCACCATCACTGATACAATCAGGATTATAGTTTGGGAGACTGGAAAAATAAACAACTTTCCTAGAACAAGAACTATAGAATGCTGTCTCCGGACTAAGTTGAAAGTCAGCAAGTCAGTAAACTAACTTAAAAATATTTTAAAAAGTAGTTGTTGTATAATAGAGTATTAGATTTTAATACAATATCACATATAACCTTATGACTACAAATATTGTTGGTCAAGAAACATCCATCAAATTCTAATCTAAAGTTAGAGAAAACTAGTATTTTCTAAGTTATTTTAATACAACATCAGGCAACAAACCAACCATGTTAACAAATGATAATGGTAGGATAATCTTTGACCAATGTATGCCCCTGCATGTTTTAGTTTTCTATTAACTAATAGTTCTATGAATTTAAATTGATTAATGTCTGAGGCACTACGCTGTTCACATGACCTTGGATACAGTAATTATGGTAATTGCAACGAATATTACTTGGTTTAGAAGGTACATTTCTTTTTTTATGCTGTCGTCGAATACCTAACCCACTATCACTACCGTTTATGACGTAAGAAACAGTAACGATAAGGTAACCTCTATGTCGGTCTCCATATGGAGGCTAAGGGTTGCTTAAACTTTAACCTCGGTCAAAAGTTCGAATGTTGGGGTTCGCGGGCCACGTGGGCAGTTGCCCAGTGAATGTACTCACTGAAATATACTCGGTAGTCCGGCCCGTAAGGCGAGCCTCTCTCCTCGGCGACGAACATGTCTACGCGGCTGGGGGTCGGTCTGGCGGCGGTCGCAACGCGGCGGACGGGCGCGGCGAGCTCGGCGCTGCGCGGAGTGACGGCCGGGCGACGCAGCGGACGCAGCGGGCTGCTGAGAGGCGCAATACGCGGAAGCAACACTGCTACGCGTGCCACTGACATTTTTTTGACGTCTGACACTGACAGACACAGATGCCATTTTTATGCAAGTTGTCGATGACATCTGAGTCATCTGACAGTAAGACAGTAACAGTTCACTAAAAAACCGCTTTCCAATATTTAATATATATTGTTTTCACAAGTGGTTAGGATAGAGCTAAAAAATCTGAATATATTATAAACGAGTTCATTGTAACAAATTAAATACTTTCATAATTTATTTAGAATATTAAAACATTTAAAATTGTATGCTGTCAACATCGTACGTATACTTAAAAGCTTTAAAGATTCAGCAGATTTATTTTGCGAGTTTATAAATCAAAGGCATTTATTATAATATTGTTTATAACTCACTATATGAACTTTAGAATTGCTGTTTAATAGCGTTTTGTATTAATTTATATAACCAAATAGAATGAGCCTTCATAAAAAGAAAATGAAATTTACTTCCAAATAAATTAAAATAAAAAAGTCTTTGAAGATATGTTAATAAATAATAATATAATAAATAGGTATAAGAACAAAGGAACTTAGAACATAGGCAATATATTATAAAACATGACATTTTGTTTAGTTTTAGGAAGGTTTGAAGTTTGAACTTTATCACAATGAGGTAAGTACGCCGTACAAATAAAAATAACTGAACTGTTTTGAAATTGTATCGTTATATATAACTACACTATAGATAAGCCATCAAATTTTCGGACTACAACTTTATTTTAACCTTCCCGCTGACAATTGCACACATGTGTGCAATAACTAAAAGTCTTAAAACTACCGCTCGCTGGATTACAGCACACATGTGTGATAAGAGCTATAACTACTACGTGAAACAAAACCAGCTTTTTATATTTAATATTCATTATTTCTACTACCTGTCTTAAGCAATTAAGAAGATAAATAAATTAAACACACATTTGTATTATCAGATTTGATGCATTCAAAATATATTGTATTTTGTAACAATTAAAATTGTATGCTGTCATCGTCGTATTTAGCATAGATTTATTTGACTCAGTGCAATATGGCGGGAGTTTTATGTGTCATGGTGTGATTTGTTTTGCATGTTTATAAATTGGAAAAGAAAGTAAAGTGTCGTTCATTACTCATTATAATTATTTAAAACTGTAGAATAACTATTTATTAGTTTTTTGTAAATTTATACAACAAAAATGTATGTACTTTCAATAAAATAAAATTTATTTCCATTGGAATCTAAACAAAAACAAATGTCTGTGAAAAATGGTATAATGTATATATGAAAATAATAAATATAAATTTAGAAAAACAAAATATCATAATCATACAATAGTTTGTTCATTATTAATTAAAAATTTCGTATTGCAATATTTCTATATAAATATTAGGGATGCGCAGTACTGAGAAAATTGTCTTTACGGTTTTTATACTAAATCGGTATTCATAATAAACTTAAATTTTAACATTATTTGAAAGAATTATATAAAACATCTATAATTTATTATAAAATATTATAAGTAAAGTATAATTGTAATTGTAAAATATAATTTATGCTATAAAATTACTTAAATTATTTAATAACAACACTGAATATTTTTATTTTTTTTTAGAACTGGGAACCTACAGAATTTCTTTCCAAAAGGTTTTGGTGCGGTTATTGTTGGAAATAAAGATAGAATTCTGAGCAAGAAACATTAGATACCGGAATATTGAGAATAAATTAATTATGTAGTAAGTAAATATTAATACATTATTAATGGATGTAATGAATGGATAAAATCTATTTCGATATATTTTCCTATATATTTTCCTACTTTAATTTATGAAATTATGTTCTTTTCAGACTAGATTTAAACCAAGGCTATCAAAGAGTTAATAGAAATAGAAAGAAAGAAAGACAGAAAGAAATAAAACTTTATTTCCAAACGCAACATACATAAAACATAAAATAATAAAAAAAAATGCTTACACACATACAACATTAATTATTATATTACAGGGAAAACTTAAAAATATTTTAAAATATTTAAAATCAATTGTACGTATCCCTATGTATGTATGTTGCAATTTGGAAGTCGGAACTCAACTCAGCACTAATGCCATGGTGCTAATACGCACGAGTTTTGCATTCAAGAGGGTATGCGGGTTACACGTTAGTGGGGTGGACTGTGGCGGGCCACATTGTGACCCGTGGGTATGAGGTTGGACAGCCTTGATTTGAACGTGACTGAGTTTATATAAAAAAGTAGAAGTTTGCTAAGTAGGAGATGTCAAACAAGCAGACAGGCGACAAAACAAAACCAATATTCAAACAAAAAAGAAAAAAAAAAGTGTGTGTATTATCTAATGTTCACGCGTTAGAAGTTACACTTCTTTGGCGCAACAAGATAAAAATCTTTTTAAAAAAATATCTTTCGCCTTATTCTACGTTTGTAGAAAAACGACACTAACAATAGAAAGAACTGAAATTTTGACTATAGCTAACTTCAGGGTGTCGGTGTTTCGTGACGGTGTGCGCGCGCATGGTGAAAAATTTACTCTCATCATTTTTCCCTCACGCGCAAAAAGAAGTATAACTTCAAAAATATTGTTTACTGTTTTGTATTCGATTGTTTATGTATGATAAAAAATGTTATATTTGTAAGTAATCGTTAGAATAAGTATCATTGATTCGACCTTTTACGACACTTAGGCTAACGCATCTAAACTAAATTTAAACGTCATTTGATGGAAATAAGTCGTTCATAAAATTATGTATCTAGTTACTTATTACTATCATCAAGCCGTTTAAGCTGTAGCGCATGTAAAAAAAAAACATTACTCTCCTTCTCACGCAGTTGGGCAATATTATAAATATGAATTGAGGATCTTTTATTCTTATCTAAGGAAGGTGACGTAGTTATAAGAAGACAGGCGCCAATTTTTGCGCGCTTTTTAGAGTTTAACAAATGTCTGATATAAAATTATATAAAAATAAAAATAATTAGATTTTCATTTATGATCCAGATTTTTAATATAAATGTAGCACAAAAATAATAAAATTAATGTGTAAATGTTTTTCTTACACTCAGATATACAATTAGGCCAGACTATAATATTACCGATTTATATTTTTTACCGATATTAGTATGGTCACATCCCTAGAGAACAAGCTCTGTGACTATACATTTGTTTTGGCGGGAGTACATTAAAAATTTCGTGTAAACATATTAATAATGTTTTAGTGTAACGGACGTGTAAAGTGTTATTTATATGTAATAAGTTCAAAATATATATTTAGTTTGTAAATAACGAAAGGTATTTCTATTACCGGTGATTTTTCGATGATAAAACGGATGTGAATGTGGAGTATTTTGTTGAGGTTTTCGACCTATTGTTTTACTAGATCAATCTTTTGTTAATAATTTTCTGTAATTTCGAATGAATAAAATACAATGTTGTGTTTTTGTGTTTTCTTTTTATTACAATATTCTTAAATTCATTAAATTGAACCACTAACGAAGCACCGTAACATATTTTGGCCTTATTATTTATACATTATTTCTTACTAATCAAAACAAAAAATGCTAAAATTGCATAGAATATTTCATTATATATTAGGAAAATACATAGTCCAACAAATTAGTACACTTTTACGGTATATTCTGTAAAAGGAGTCGCGTCACAGTATTAAGTTAATAGCATCTATAAATATTATTATTCATCATCATAATTTTATATATAGGCGTAAAACGCCAAATAAAGGAAAGATTACTGTTCATTCTATGCAGAAATATCAATTTATTTTCGAAGATTCCTCCAAAAAATGCAACAAGAAAAGTGGTAGCCATTTTTTAAAAACTCGTATTTTCGGGTGGCAGTCAACTGTAGGTAAGCTGTCATTGACAAAGTCAGCGGAAGTGATAATTATAAATTATAACATTTACTCGTCCAAGTTGTTGTACAACGTCGCGGCAGAGGGGTACTGCTTAATTATGACAGACCTTTCATTCACAGAATTTACCAAAGATGTATCTCTGTTATAGTTTCCAAGTGACAGCGAACCCCCTTAACTTAATTAACCCGCCCCCCCCCCCCCAAATAAAAAATAAAATTTACTGTTGGACATAAGATGTTTTTATTTCAATAAAAGTTAAAAATAAAGTGTGAAAAGAAATGTATTTTTACTACTATTCATGAAATGGGTTTGCTTGTTTGCTGTCACAAATGGAGTCTATTTTAGGAATATTTTTTTATTTTTATTACGTAAATCTTGTCACGAACCCCTTGCCATTGAATGGCGAACCCCTAGGGGTTCGCGTACCCCAATTTGCGAAACCCTGGATTAGACAAATGTAAAACTACACAAAATACTGCAGCCATGCATGTGATTATCGCAGCTATGGATGGATAGTGATGATTTTCACATTTATGTATTTGTTACTCCGTGCCTAACATATTAATTTAGCATTAGTTAATAAAATGAAG
>OX453062.1:22900531-22902539 GCA_949699795.1 Spicauda simplicius
ATACTGAAGTTCGACATCATTAAAGAAAACTTTCACGGCCTTGGCCTTGGGTGAGAATGCTATTAACTGTGTCTTATTGGGGCCGAAAGTAAGTTTCACCTCTGCTCCCCACTCGGTTATGGTTTTAAGTGCCTTATTTACAGAGATTTGTAGATCGGCTGCTCTGGTATTCTTAACGATGAGCAGAACATCGTCGGCGAAGGCCTGTATGTGGCACCCCTGTGGAAGCTCTACCTCAAAGAGACCATCAAGAATAATATTCCAAAACAGGGGGCCACACACAGAGCCCTGTATGCAACCTCTGCTCATCGTTTTAGTGGTTGTTGTGTCCGCGAAGTTAATCAATACCTTACGATCCATAACATAATTCAGAATCAATTTGTACAAGTTCTTTGGACATCCAGATTGCTTGAGTCTATAGAACAATATGGGCCACCAGGCATTATCAAATGCAGCCTGGATGTCCAAAGAAACAGCAATAACCAGTTCTTTATTCGCTTTGGCTTCCTTTATAGTTTCAATAGCTTTTTTTAGTGCATCTATGGTCGATGTTTGCTCTTTGAAACCGAATTGGAGCGGATTTGAACAATTGGTCTTATCTAGATGAAATGTGATTCTTTTACTAATGAGTTTCTCGAGGAGTTTTCCGAATATGTTGATTAACCCAATGGGACGGTAAGAGGAAGTATCTGAGTAATCTTGTTTATTAGGTTTCGGAAGAATTTTGACCAGGGCCAATTTCCAGTCCGTTGGGAAATGAGAAAAATTTTGACCAGGGCCAATTTCCAGTCCGTTGGGAAATGAGAAAGCTCCAGGCATCTATTCATGATGCAAGTAACTGTGCTGATGTATTCATCGGTAAAGGCCAGACAGATGTCAGCGGTAAGATGGTCCGGACCCGGTGCTTTCTTACTGCTCATAGACTTGAGACAACTGACTACTTCGTCGTTCGTGAACGGTTTGTCATCATAAGTGTCTGGTGGGACTGTCATCTGAGCTCGTAAGTGTTTCTGGAGATCAGTCTTATCGCTGACATCGTCTGGATAGAACTTTTTTAGGAGGGATAGGGCCGTGTCGGTTGCTGAGGTTGTAAAGGTAGAGTTTTCTGTGCACACTGTTAGACAAGGTTTGGCCTGTGGAGTATTCTTTAGCAGCCTGTTGGTCAGAGACCAGACATTCTCTTTGCCTTGTCTTGAGCAGAACTCTCTAAAATGTTTAGTGGATGTGTCTCTGATGGCTAGAGCGTATTTTTCCCTGATTGCGTTTCTTTCTCTTATAACGTTGTCAATTGGTTTGCCTGTGCGCGATAAATCCTGTAAAGTGTGGTGTAACCTGATAACTTGTTTTTTGAGTTGATCTAAGTCAGAGTTCCACCAAGGATTCCGTTGGTAGTATAGTTTTTTGGCTTTGAAAGTTTCGTCGCATACCTCCTGTATGGACGTGACTATTTGTGTAACTTGTTCATCGAGATCTTCTTTATTTAATTTGTGAATCTGTTTATTTAATATGTTATTTAATTGTGATGAATTTTTTAGATTATTTTTGAAAATTTCCCAATCTACCCTATCTGTTGTGTATTTGTAAGTGGATTGTTTTTTAGTTTTGCTCAGTATGATGTCGCCTAGATGTAGTGTGAAGTCTATAGCTTCATGCTCGCTTGATGGGCATGCGTGTGTGTTTACTCTCCAGTTCATTATTCTGTTTGCTATGTTGTCGGAGTATAGAGTAATGTCGATAATAGAACTCCTGACGATTCCATGGGATATCGTTGAGAAGGTAGGTGTATTGCCTGTATTACCGACTATCAGATCACGGGAAATAATGAGGTTGTTGATATCCCGGCCTCTTTTGTTGATGTTTGCTGAGCCCCAAGCAGGATGCCAGCCGTTAAAGTCGCCTCCTATGACAATGTGTGCTTGTTCATTGGCTTTGAGGAACAGCTCTAGGCGATTCAACGTGCTAGCCTCGTCTACCCTTGGCTCAATGTACACGGAGACTAGAAATAAAT
>OX453063.1:600000-763107 GCA_949699795.1 Spicauda simplicius
ACTATGTTTCTTCTACTGATTCTGTACATAAATCTAATGATCCTTTCTCAAGATTAAATTCGAAGAGACCGAATACAGCATCACGGCGTAATAACGTGTTGTCATCTAACGAATCGGCAATCACATCCAAGATTTCGTCTTCTAGCCGCGGCGCAGTGGTCGTTACGGGCGTAGGCGTGGGCGTTGGAGCCTGTGTGGGTGTGACTGCAGGAGTGGCTGTGGGTGTGGCCGCGGGTGCGTACCAGCCCCACCACTGGGGAAACCATCGCACGAGTACACTCCGACCAGAACTAGCTTGTTCGGGTGTAGAGGCCGGAGTCGATACAGGAACTTTACGCATTGCAATCTGCAAATAACCACATTACTTATTAACGTATTGTCATTCGTTCAAGAATTCCTTTGTAAAAAAATTGTGGAATATCTGATTTTAACATTAGTCTTTTAATTGTTTTCATTGATATAGCAAGTTAAAAAAACAAATGCACTACTATACATCATTTACCTCTCTAAGTGGCTTTAAAACATTTAATGGCATTGCCCACTCGTATTCGTCCTTCACTGCCTTCTTGTCCGGTGGCAGGGTGCCAGCTGGGTTACTCAGTATAGTTAAGCAAATCTCCACATATTGAAGCGTCTTACGCGCTTGCTCCAAGCACGACTCCCAAGTCGGTTTAGGATCTAGCCCTGTAGGGAAATTGTGAAGAGATTTATAGAAGAAGTTGTATGCAGATAGTACAGATTTAGATCGCAACAAAAACGAAATCTTAACATATATTCAGTTTGTCACTTAGATCATTGTACAGTATGATATGTTAAACCATACATCTAGAGGGTCACATAAGTACTACAGTTTGAAAAAGAATAAAAATCCAGTAATTAAAGTAACGTGTACTAACAGCGATGGTGCGGCGCGTGCGCCCGCAGCGCGTACCGCCACCAGGCGCGCGCGTGCCCGCGCAGCGGCGCGTCCGGCCGCAGCGCGCGCACGTCGCGCAGCCGCGCCACGCGCTCCAGCCCGCGCGAGCACCCCGCCATCTCGCTGTACTGCCGCTGCAGACACACCTCGCGCTTACATTCACGACACAACCATATCTCTACAACCCAGCCGATGCATATTAAATGTATTTGTAAATCTGTATTAATTAACAATATTAACCACTTGCTAAGGCTCAATAGTTAAATCAACAGTAAAATGTATTATGACATGTTACCTGAGTGAGTTTGAGCGACACGGCAGACAGCGTTAGATGGCAAGCGAGACGCGGACGCGCGCGGTCTCGCAGCGGCTGCTCGCATCGTTCGCGCCGCACGCGCGCGCTGGCGCCGGTGGGCGACAAAACAAATCTGTGAGCGCTCTCCCAAGTTGCACCCATTCGCTCCTATAAAGACACACGGAACCATCATAATTTTCACAGGAGTCCATAATTCATATTTCATCAGTTCTCAAAGTCAAAACACTAAAAACAATAGAAAGCACTCACAGTAAGTTCAGCGACAGTGCAGTCGGCCATCATGCCGGCGGGCACTAGCATTGGGTCCCAATATACGGCTAGGTGATGCAGTTCGAGCAATTTAAAGGAGCAGGGCTCTGTCAGCGGCGTGAATCCCCTCCGCCACGCTGAGTCGCACGACTCTGCCGCGAGCGACTCCACGGCCAGCCCGCACGCGAAAGCATGCGGTGCACATGTTAGTGCGTCTTCATATCGTATGTGCACATCTGTCAGTTTTAACTAAAAAATATTTTATTTAAAAACTACATGTCAAGCATAGAGAAAAAAACTAATCATTCCAATATGAAATTTATTTACACAAATATTACCTGAAGGTTCTCTACAATATTGGCAAGCAAACCAGTTCCATAGCTGAGCCAGGAGGAGTAAGAGGCAGCATAGTAGCCCGCATCGCTAGCTTCGTGTTCCGCACGCCACTGTGCTTCAAGAGCGTCAAGGATCGCCACTTTACGCTCGTGCGCGTATGACGCCTCCACTCCGCTGTCCCACTTTAAAAAGATAGCTTATGTTACATACCAAGATTTATTGTAGAGTTCTATTTTGATCAAGTGTCTGTCTTATGTAAAAAGAAAACCAGCATATATTATTACAACCACCACTATACCTTTTATAACTAGTAAATAGTTACAACAACTATTCTTTTCACTTAATTAAAGACAATAAATCTTATATCATCAACCCATTATTGTCCCACTGCTGGGCATAGGTCTTCTCTCAGAATGACATAGTTTTAGGCCATAGTGGACAATTAATCTTACTTTAAAAAATGACAAATGTTGATCACAGTGCATAATAAAAAAATATGTAAAGAAATGTGTAGCAAATAAACTGTGTTTCAAATATCTGCTCTAGAAAACCATAGACTACCTATACAACCAACATACATAGTAGAACACTATTTTTAGATAAATCTCAGAAATTCTATCTATGCCTACATCAATCATGTTATCAACATTATTTTATTCCTATGTTCTTTTAGTAATCCCATCTCAGACATGTTTTAAGCATAATGTGTTACCAATTTTATCTGTTACAATCACTAAAACATCTTTTGATGCAGCAAAAAAAGCAGATCTTATACAGCAAAAAACAAGTAATTAATATTAAGGTATCATCACTCATTTGCATTTAGATTTTTTTCTTCGTAAACTCCATAATCCAATGTATTAACAAAGCCCTATTTTATGATACTTTCACCAGAAACTAACTTATCCTTTGATTCAATGGTAAAGTCTTTAGTGTTTACAAAACCTTATAAAACACATGGAACTTGACAATGGCAGCAATATCATATCACTCACCTCATCAAGATTGACTGGTGCTGCCACAAGGTACAGTTTCTCAATGGCAATAAGCCAGGGTGCTGATCGAATTTGCCGCACAGGGACATGCAGCTGAACTTTCCCAATGAAACCTGCTTTGATCTCCACGGGCAACCCCAAGTGGCGGAGTGCATCTTTCTTTAGTGGCAGGTTTTCCAACTCTACCTTACCTAAATATAATAAAAATATCTTACAGATGATCTTTTCAAATACACAATATAAATATAGATTATAGATCTACTAGCTGGCAGTGAATGCCAATAGCAGTAAATCCAATTACATTTTTGTAAGGTATGTGAAGAATAAATAAATATTGAATCTATTAATCCTATTTGAACACCTTTAAAAAGATATCAGTAAATTATAAAAATTAAAGCCACAAAACTGGTGTATATGTGTGTGTATTACTCCCCCCATATGAGTTTGAATAACACAAGTAAAGTTGATTTCACATTAAATTTAAAAAGATCGATAAACACATTTAAAGTAAAGTAAACAAGAATCAGATTCTGAGTTAAATTAGATACATCTTCTGTTGTGTGAATAGAAATAAAACATTATTCGAAAATTAATATATGCAAAATAAGCCCTTGGCATTTTAACGGATATGTGTAATTATCCATCACAGAAAAAAATGAAAAACTTAAGAGTAATATTGACATCGAATCTTACACTTAGTTTCATCATTTTGATTTTATCAAGATCTTACCTGACAACAGAGCGACACTCAGCTGATCTGTGTTGAGGTTCTCCACGTATTTTCCTAAGTAGTTGTTGAGGACCCATGCTACTAAACCTTCCAACATTGTGCATGGTCGTTCAACTTAAAATGGTCCACTGCAGCGCACTCTCACACTTCACTGACATGAGATTATGAGCTCCTCAAAACGATAACCAACCGCCACCGGTGATATCGTTATATCGTAAGTAATCACTATAAAAAGATTACATTACCCATATACGGTAAAATTATTTTTTGGGACTTTGCTCTGTTTTCTTTTACCAAATTTGACATATAACAGAAAGTGTGACATAATCCTTGTTGACTTTGACGTTTGATCGAATATTCGCAGTTGGCACGAAATTTATTTTTATGATTCACTTTTCGATAATATTTAAAAAAGTTAAACTCAGCTGAGATAAGAAGCAATATGATTAAATAAACACACTCACTACGTCTATTTAAATTCCTATTGATCATTTCCATAATATCTTATGAATAACGTTTGTATAATTTCCCTACATAGCATTTTTACGAGAATAAATGTTACATTAATAATATTATTAAACTCTGCTGCCTCTGTCTCATGTAGTGTAATTCTATAATAATGCGGATATATTTATTTAGTAGAATGTCTATCACATTTTTTTATTTTTTTCTACAATGTCGTCCCGTTACAGGTAATGTAGTTTCATCATATCATAAAACAATTTGACATTTCAAGTGTAGTTTACGAGAAACGAAATGTGCATATCACATCAGCTCGATGATTTCAGTTTGTGAGAAATCTTTACTTTTGTTTACTTCTTCTGAATCAAATATTTTTCTGAATAATGAAGTCTGTGCGAGCGATAGCTAGATTTAGTTGTAACCGTTTAGTTAATTCGAGTGCATGTTGTCACAAACCTTCGAACTTTCATGTACGACACAGTGCCACAGTGGGATGTTCAAAGGTGTCCAGATTCATTCCTGTAGCGATAAATATACGCCACCTGGGCTTGGGACCGACTTCTAAGGATTTCGAGGAACCCACACAATTATCAGGGCCGCTGACAAAGCTACATGCGACTGAACTCGTTCTGCATTTAAATGATGAAGAGAGGAAGGTACTATTTGCTGCTTTACAGGAATATGAATCGAATCGAATCAAGGAAGAATTTGAAGGTAATAAAATTACTAAAAACCTGTACTATATCTGGAAAGTATTACTCTAAATTATACAAATTATGTCTTTTCATTATGTAGACATATTAAATTGCTATTTTAAACTGTACACAAAAATGCAAAATATAACTGCACTTTTGATGGTTTCATAATATTTTCTGCAATTTAAACAAATTGTGTCTTACAGACAAATTGGCTGGTCAGAGATGGCGAACTAAATTAGGGAGGCCCAGCAAAGTGCCCACTCTTGGCGATGTAGACCCCACCGGCACATACTGCCCGGTGCCAGAAGATTGGCTAAAGAAAAAGTATGGTAAGTGTTGGACTCATAAGTTATACTTCTACATGTAACTTCCTACTAAGTTCAGTCATAATAAAAATGCTAAAGACAAAATCCAGACAACTGTTTGCTAAATTTAAGTAATTATTTATTTTTCATGTCTGTTACACAAAATGCTGACATGTAAGTAATGCCATATATTTTAATTAATGATAATTGTTTATTTGTATACTCTGAAGTCTTGTTTTCCGACTTGAATGGGAAATAATCAAATTTACTACATACTTTACCTTTCTGTTGTGTGTATGCTCTTTATAGGAATGTATGTACATATAGTATTTGGTATCAACTATAAGTATTATAAATAATTATGCATTATAGTATTGACTGAAAAATTATTAATTATGTAATGTATGCATTAAAGACGTTTTGAAAACAAGTATCATTGATTTTAACCTAACAATTTGGCATTTACTATCCTGATCAAAATAATATTAAGGTATCAAGAAAAAACCTATATGTATGAGATTGTAATAAAATGATTTTAGAACATTTGTAACTGATACACTTCTAACAAAAGTTAATTTCAACTTCTGAAGAGTCTTATCACTCAATAGTACTAAGTTAGACTTTATAAGATCTTGAAATTGTGTGATAAGTAAGGATTAAATTATTATAGACATAGAATGTGTTAAACATACACCCATAATATACATACATATAGAATTATTGGTAATGGTTGTTTTCATCTATCTTAATTAGACCTTATTACAATTTTAATTTTATTTTTTTACTATTGTTCTGACCTACCATGAATATATATTAAACATTGGGTAATTTTCCATTTCAGCTGCAACAGTGCCAAAGCCTACCACTAAGGAACTATTTCACTGTGAGTGTTCAAGATTTTACATAAAAAACAATTAATTAGTTGCCATTTTGTTTTTAGTGCTGTTTGTTTGTTATTATAATAAAATTGTATATGGAAACCATTGCATGAAATGTTGATGTTATATGGATTTTTTTTTGTTTTCAGTATCACTAGCAAATTCAATACCCTTCATTGGCTTTGGGTTTTTAGACAACTTCATCATGATCATAGCTGTGAGTATATAAATCCAGCTTTATGGAGAAAAAAAAACCAATATGGAACATACCTTTTTGCTATTCAACCATAACTATAGTTGATTACTTAATTAGCTGTCCATAGTGTAAAAAAACCAATATCATTGTCCAATTATTATTATTATTATTATTACAGAAATGCTGGTTCATATTAAGACTTATTTTTTAAAAATTGTATACAATACTTATGATTAGTAAAGACTTAGATTCAGACATTGTAATTGCAATCACACATTGCTCTTAATCATTGGCAGGTATTATTCCACTGTGGGGTTAGCCAATTAAAATATTTCACATTAGAGAATAATGGGGTGTTTCAAAAAAAAAAAAATGTCATAAGTACTCCTCATCCTTATTAAAGAATTGTTATTTTTTATGTAGAATGTAAGTTATTTTGAGTCAGATAGTAGCCTATATTATGCTTCCTATAAAATACTTAACCATTGCATGAAAGGTTGTTTATAATATAGGCAGACAATAGTTTTAAGAATGAATTGTAGGTATTGGTGTTTTACAAAATAATAGGAATTTAGAAAGTTGCAGTCAGATTGAAGATATCGACTTGTGATTTTTTATTTGTAAACATTATAAAAGTGCAAATAAATATATACTTTCGCATAAGATGTATTTTTCCACAGAAGACAATTGTACAATAAATATTTACAGGCATTTTAAATAATAATCAAATTACATATTTAACATACCCATAGACTTTTTTTATGCAATACAAGTACCATCTCTTAGGTCTAGACTTTGCTTCGAGTACTAATGTGTGGCTTCACGATCTGGATATAAGTGCATATTCTGACATAACCCTCCGTATGCCCTTAGGGCGACCGCATAGAGAGCAGCATGAGCGCGTACATCACGCTGTCGACGATGGCGGCGGCGGCGCTGGGCAACACGTTCAGCGACATCATCGGCATCGGCTCGTCGTACTACGTGGAGCGCGCCGCCGCGCTGCTGGGGCTCGGCGCGCCCGCGCTGTCGCCCGTGCAGCTCGACATGCCCGTCAGCCGCCGCTTCGCCAACATGGTCCGTCACTACCCTCTCTGCACTACCGCCCTTTTTTATTTCTCTAAACACGAGAAATCTCAACCAGAATTTCCCGATATTCTCAAGTATTAGTTGTTTTATGGTATCTCAGAAACCCTACTCTTAGTACACACCTTCATGAACTCTCAACACGCTCTGTCGTCGACTTATTGCCCCCTAATGCTGAACACGGGTCTCATATTTTCTGAATGTCAGAGGTGTCGATCGTAATCCACGGTCTAAGTACAAATTGATAAAGTCGACATACCTTTAAAAAGATTTTTTTAATAGAACTCACAGGCGTGTAGGTTCCCTCACAATGCCTCCTTTTACTTTTACAACAACATAATTTAGTCAAAACACATAACATTAAAAATCGAGGCGCATGCCTAAGACAGTCGGACGTCCTTTTTGAGGAGCAGAGGTTCAACTACCAAGCTATTACTGTTCTTGATGCCATTCCATGCCATGTACTACATTGACGATATTCAAACAAACCTATTTCCATTAGATTGTGTCATCACTGATTACTAGTAAACAGATAACTATCAATTAATATCTTAAGGGAGTATTAATACGCTCTTATACTTTTATCGTTTCAGGGTCGAGTGCTCGGAATCACCCTGGGATGCTTCCTTGGAATGACTCCACTACTGTTTAAGGATGACGAGAAAAAGAAAGGCGAAGGAACAGATTAATATATCCTAATAATTTAAACTTCGACCTGCCGACTATGGAATACACTTTACCATTTTATTGCACAAATCAACTGTATCTTTATGACGAGTTATTTATTAATGATGTTAAGAATAAGATATAAAATAAATCCATTATAGTAACACAAATTTATAATCATTATAAATGCGATAGCTTTTCGCGCAAAAACTATAGATCGCATATCGCTAAATTTGGCACACAGATATTTTATGAGCTAGATTAACTCATGGTAAACGTTATCTAGGCGGGCAGCGCCGCCGGAATATGCTAAACCATTATATATACACAAGATATTCGCAATTTGACTTACTATGTACTACTTATTGTTGTATTCCTGTTAACTATCATAATATTTTGCTGCATGGCACTAGGAATTTTCCGAAAGTAAGTTAAACCTTGTATTGAATACTTTGAACTAAATAATGTTAGAAATTGTTACAGTAGTCATTATCAAAATAACGTGCCAGTAAATGAAGTTTATCTTCAGATTTATAGGGTTTGATCAAATATATCAATATTTTTATCTAAGACTAGCGATACTAAGAAATAATATCAGATTAAGTATTATTTAAGTGGAAATTCTCATACCCGTATGAATATTGTATTATACACTCACTTATAATATTTTTTATTATTTTTCAGTTGGTGGTATTTTAAATATGAATGTACTATGAATATGTTTACATACAAAATATCATCAACTGACAACCATTGCAGCACAAAATGTTATTACGTAGTAATTATCACCTAATGTTCTCTTGTCTGACGCCATGAGTTAGAATCATGTAGGTAATTTGTAAGCGCATTTTGTCCTTGTTTTTAGTTTAATAGTCTGACAAACAGGGTCTTGATCAACTTAACAAGTAGCAGTAACATTACATATACTCCAGTGAATTTCCTCAATTTTATATAGGTCAAACAATACTACAAGTACATATTTGGTGGATAACAGGGGGCGATATTATTTTTAGGACCTTATATTTGACATTATTAGTGAGAAGTTAAAATTGAGACCATTTCCAAATGTTAACCGTTCACAGAATATGAGGCTAACATGTACTTACATGGTTACAACCCTTGTCATTTTAATTTCGTTTTTCCCTGTCATTATTAGGGAGCTCATAACATATTTTACCGCGTTGTTCTAATGCGAATTGGTAGAGCAGTGTATGATAGATTTAAAGTATATTTCATCATTTTGACAATGGTATATGTATTTAGAGTAAACGTCTAATTATTATCTATCGCCCTGTCCTCTGAAAAAGTTTATTAACCTCGAAATAATCTTTATTTTAAGGTAAAGTAGAGAAAATCAAATAATAACTGTAAGTAGATAAGTAGGCTTAATTGTCTCCAAAGTTGTGAAATAATGTTTGCAGTTACTTGTCATTATTTATGCATGTAATTTAAAGATTATGTATATTATATTTAAGCTCCATATTTAACGTAAAATTACGTATTTTCGACTTTGCTGCTCTCAGTAATTTACACCGGAGTCTTCACTTCAAAGAATTAGTGTAGCCAGTTACTAAAGGCTATTTCAAAAGCGGATTGTAGATGCTTTTTACAACTTTATTGATTGAGATCTGGACTTATAGTATAACACGCCTTTACAATCACGTATGTAAAATTATTAACATCTTTATATTTTTTCTATTCGTCACCTATATATTTTTTAATTCAATATAAGACTTGAAGAATGATTTGCAACTAGTCATCGCAAAAATATTTTTGTATATAATGTTATAATAAAATGACGTTGGTAACAAACAGTGCTAATAAAAAGAATTTATTTAAGGTGCGTAAGTAATGTTGCCATACCAAATTATTGAAACTCATCAGTTCCTTGCGTTATTTTCTTGTAGATTTATCCAACTAATTGCATTTATCTGCGATAGAACGTTGTAGGTAAATACAATAAATAATATTAATTATAACCTATTTGACCTTTGTCATATTTCAGATTTCAATAATAATACTGAAAATAATTATTAACGATAGTTATAAAAATTTTATATTAGAATTGATATCTCAAATTCTGTGTTTTATTGTGTGTTCATAACTTAATATTTTATTATATGTGATTTCATTTTAGAATAAATGTTATTGACGAAAAGTAATGTTTTATTCCACGTCATGGCACGGAAGCTCATCAGTTTAAAAGTAATCAACAAATGAGTAAGGAAAGTATATCTTGCGGGTGACAGTAAGAACATTGCAGCTGGCATATAACAATTGTTGTCTCATTTAGACCCTTCTAATTATACCGAAGATATTGTTGCAGATTGCTGCTTTTCTTCATTAAAAAACATAAGGGAGCACACAAATCCTCTGTAATCAACTTCTGTAGGGTTAGAGTGATGCCGGAGGTCGGCAATCGGATTAAAAACGCCTTGTCAAAATTTAACTGCTTTATGAGAGAATCACACATTAAAGTGGTATTCCAGGAGAAGAGTTATACAAATTTTAAAGTTATTATGTTCGTTGACTTAGTAATATTAATATTATAAGTTAGATTAAATATATCTACGAAACATGACCATAATAAGCTACATTTGTTTTGTACCAGACTTAATATTTTGAACTGATGTTTATGAACTATACACACTTGTACGCGAAGGATCATTTGGGTTTTGCAAGAAGTAACTATATTTTCATCATAATCGACCTTTAATAAATAATTCTCACTTTCAATAAAGATATGCACAGAAGAAGCATCGCTTTAAAACAAGCTTATCAAGTACGAAACTCTATGTTACAGTTACCATAGTCTAAATTAATGATTCGGCGCGCGAGCACCGGCGCCGTAAGGCTGAATGGAGCCTTCGATGCATTCTCTTGTGTTTTTGCAAACTACCTGAACCGCTTGGTTTACACAAAAAAAATTCGCGCATGACTTAGCCGAGAAATATTATGATTTAAATATACTTAACTCAAAATATAAAGCCGACATAAACTTTTGGCAAGAACAGATCACAGGCGTCAATTGAGGTTACTCCTAAATAAATAGACATTCATGTCTATTCATTTCGATAAGCTCAAAGCCGTCATTTATCGAGGAGCACGCAGGAGGACGCCGTTTGTTAAATTTAATATTGTCAAAAAGATTACAGCTCGCAAATCTCTTTTGTGTAAAACAAGCTAACAATATAATTTTCTAACTACAATTTCGTCTACAAATTCTCCTAAATTATTATCTTTATGAAATGCCTATTATAATAACATGTCACTACAGTGCTGCAAAATACTCCACATTGAACATTTATTAATGTATTTACAGAAGTAGGTGTATTATAACACTCTATATCACTATAATTAGGTTAATCATTAATTTTCGTGCAAAACGTTTTTATTTGAAACCTAAAGCACCAGGCCGTGAATATTACGTGAGCAGTTATAGCCTACAGTTAAATTTGTAGAGAGCCTTTTCCATCGCATAAAACATCTCTCATAGAGGTATCCACTAACAATAAGAGTTGTTAAATATATTTAAGCTGTAATTGTGAAAATATCTGCATTCAAAAAAAAATTGTGACTTAAAGACGGGTATAAGCAGCTTTGCCAGATGTCCCGATTTTGGCGGGACGTCCCGATTTTTAAGTAAAAAATGAATGTCCCGCGAGGGACAGGCTCAGTCCCACTTTTCGGAAAGGCCAAGATTTTTGTAAAAAAAGTTTCCAAATCTATACAAACTTAAGTCATTATGAAGTTTCTCGACCAAAAAAAAGATCGCTATATCTAGATCCTACGGCCCCCCTACACCAAGTATCAGAGAAAAGGCGAAAGCCTACACCGCCCACGCCTTGCCCTGCCTCTGATGTCCCGCTTTTGACTATGATATCCCGATTTTTTCACTTAATAAGTTTCTAAATCTCGACTTAATAAAAAAAAAGACTGGCCACGCTGGATATAAGTGACTCACAACGAAACTGAAGTTGTATATTCCAAAGCTCAAATGTAATAGTAACGGCCTGGCACTATATTCATATGGCAGCATTTTAGTTTCGACAAAGACCTACCTGAAGGCAACACTGAAGATATTATAATACCGTAATTTGAATGATATAACTATTGAAATAAATATAAATCCGAAATATACACTAAATGAAAAAATAGACCTTATATTACCAATAACTATAAATTACATTTAATTTAACCTAAAACCGCACAGCAGCATTGCCTTAGGGTAGGAATCACAATTATTAATCAAAATGGTACTATTATTATATAATGAGAAATACTTATATTAAGTAGCGTTAGGAATATAAACAGGACATATAAATACTGCTATAAAAAGATAAATATTCGAAAGAGTGAATATTGAGATGCCTCACGCAAATACGCTGCGCTATATATTTAGTGTCAATCTTGTATGTAATTGTAAACATTTTTAACGTATTATGTAAACATTTGTCCAAACTCATTAATCTTTTGCAAAAAGCGAATATTATTTAAGAAGTTTAATTTATCTACGTAGCTAAACAATAATTTATTCACAGCATAATTTTAATTTCACGTACGTAATATAGATAAAATATATCATGAATATCTACCACTCACAAGATATGCTATATCATGGAAATTAAATAAATGTGATATTATATGATGGTTTTCTTACTTCCGATTGATACTATCATTTACAAATGGGTGCAAGAATGATTCAGATAGAAAACAGATGACCAGTTATTCGTTACTTACATTTTCACTAGGGACGAGGATGGTTTAATAAATATTAAGAATAAATCCATACCTTTAAATTAATTAGAACTCGATGAAAATTAATCGTACTGAAACCGGGGCTACTTGGCACTATTTATAATGTAGTGATTTTTAGCTTATGGTTATTTAAATCGCCTCTTACAATAAGTACAGCTACCATTATATTCAATTTATTCTAAATTTAAAAGGCCTAAGTTTTTACTTTATTTGTGTGTTATAGTTCTAAGTTATAAAAAGAGGAGTGAAAATAACATAGAAAATTATGCAATGTTAGTATGCAGTTGACAGTAATTGATTTGTATTACAAAACATTCAATTAATCGAGGGCATTGAAAGGGATAAAAATAGCGACTGGAATATGCACATATCATAATATAAAAAATGAGGCTTAAACGTTAAATCTGTACTTCGAGGTTATTTTAGTGTCAGAGTATAAAACAGGTCATTTTGAAGATTGTTCAATATATAGAGGGCGGAAAAAGGACGGAAAGACAAAACGAGGCATGAAGTGGATCGTTACTGCAGCTGCGGAATTTCCAACAAAACTAGAGAAACTACGTTCCGGTTATCATGGTGGCATATAATAAATATATAATATGATCCCTTAATATAAATATTCCAACCAAATACCATAAATAATAGTAATCGCGTAAAAGAAGGATTAGGACTATACCCTCGATTACCTAAATAAACAATACAACGTCAAACATAAATGAATCAAAAAACTGTCACATTAAGTAGGTCACAACCAGCATTCTGTCTTACTCTTTAATTCTTTATAAACTTTTTACATAACCATGTTCGGTACTTAGTGAAAATTACAATCGAACATATTGTACATAAAATTTTAATCATATTTTTAAAAAATATTTTGACATAAATGGAAATTAGTAATTAAAGATTTTCACTATCACAGGTATAAGTCATGATTATGCTAAACCATTTGCTTGTTCCTTGTATGATTAGCAATGTTCCCATGAGTACGTACAAGTTTTTTAATGTAAACAAACACGAAATAAATTTTCAACAAAAATATTTACAATTTACTAGATGTTACACAAATATACCAGAATTTGTGCCGTTTATTACAAAAATAATAATAATAATTACTACATAAATATCTTTAAACATAACGAACTCCTACCAAAACTTAAATACAATAAACTAGTGAGTATCGTAGCGACGTAGCCGCCCAAGCGCTAAGCTACTATATTTGTACAGGGCTCTACCACTAACTAAACTAACACAGTTTATTACGTACAATCAACAAACGAGTCACCATTCGCTGTTGTCATTACGGAAATTGACTATTCATTTATAATTATACCGATATCGAGTATTTTCAACACGATATTTATTTTAAAATTATAAATACAATAAAAAATAAAGCAAATACAATTCCAATTATAAAGTTTATAAACCTAAAATACTGATGGCATTATATTATGTAATATGGTTCAATTCGAAATAGTATAATCCAACAAATTTTAATACTTACATGCCTTCAGACCTTCTAAATGATTCCATATATATTTGTACATATTATATAATCCAGATTGATTAAACTAAGGTAGCAGATGGCAAGTAGCAATGATATTAAATTGTAATTACTGCGTATACTCGTTCAGTATAGATTTAAAAAATAAAAAATGCCTAATTGCTATATTATAAAAATCACTTTACTTTGACAATGTGTCCAAACCTATGTTAATTCTGACGAAAACAGCCTTTCAGAATAGCATTTTCACGAGCCCATAACAAATTAAATTCCGTATAAACTATAATAAAGTAATGATTAACAAAACCTCCGTTATAGACACTCGCCATGTTCACATCCCTTCTAATAGGCAATACGGCTCACTTCAACGCGACCTGTACTATTGGTGTTAGTCTGTTCACTGTATAATGCATATAAATATTAGAATAAGTTGATAGATTCTTCGACATCTGAGACAGCACAAAAATACCGTAACACGCACAATTATCTGTAATTACCTTATCGGTAGGGGTGCAAGGTATTATTATAATATTTATATAACTTTAATAGGCTATCCTAATACTACAAGCTTTTACCAATATTATATTTATTTACAAGTTAACTGAACTAACGACAAGAAGACCGCGACTCCTAGTATTGAATTTAGTTAAACACATACTTATATCATAAACATGTTGCTTTTGGAAAGATTATGAAAAATATATTGAAAAAATTAAAAAGATATTGAAAAAACTTTAAAGCCTTAAATTTTAAGTATATAAAAAAACGATTTTATTGAGATTGCAACATTTATAATAATATGACACCAGTGACTGACTCGATTAAAAATATGTTATAATATAAAATGTATTGTTTCAGATATACCCCATTTTTTAACACTTGATCTATTTGGTAAATAAACATGGCCGACTCGAACTGTCATTTAAATGTCAATGAGATAGTGTCAATCAATAGAGTTGGGAAGTATCAAAATAACTTACCTTGGGGAGCTACTGCAAATTGTTGTATCGAATCGTATCAACATCGATTATACTCAACGATATTTTTTTCGAATATAATCAAATATTTTTAATAAAATAATGTATTTGTTTCAAATATGCTCTAGTAAATGTAATACTAACGATAAATGAGAGTAGCATAGATGTTTAAAATATCCGTTATGCTACTCGCTTATAAATTAATTGTATTTCGTCTTATTTTTTTACCTGACGTAAACAGTGAAATTATTCTTTTACAGACAGTGAATTTATTACTTTAATCTCGTATTTCTATTAATAAAAATAAATTGTTGTGGCCTGTTTATACTGTTACCAGCTCAAATATTTTTTGATTTAAATTTTGTTATTATTTCTCTTCTTAATTAATCACTCAATTCATATTTTTCTTAAAATATCTTTAAAATATTTTATTATTTGTGATAATTTATCTTAATTTATTTTGTAGGTATATTTTCGTGAATTTTATTATTTCAGAAGTCTATTATTTAAAATCTTGTATTAAAAATATATCTGTAATACTTCATATTAATTTATTTTTTATGTATTTTTGAGTTACTTTAGTTTTAATTTTTTGAAGTTTACGTTATAATATGCCAGATTAATAATTTTCTATTCGTCAATTTTCATACGTAATACTTTTGTGCTTTAACAGAGTAGTTAAATTATCTCGATATGTTTCGTCATTCTCGCGACATCAAGAAAGCAAACATAAATTTTATGAGTTTATACCACGAACAAATATATCGATTATAGTCACTTAGCAAAATCATGAAACCAATGTAACAAATCGTTTCGTCTTTCCCATCACTAATTTGGAAATGACCGAAATGTCAAATTTATGTTGAAATAAATTATCTGTGCAAATTAGTTTCGCCGGTTTTGCAACTTTAATTAATTTTATCTATTATAATTGTAAATTTAAAGCAGTTTTTGTTGTGAATCAAAGTGTAATACATCAAGTGAACCGATGTAATTGTTTGCAGGTCGTTTGACGCGTGTAACTGTGTGAAAATGTGATGTTTCGAAAGTTAGGTGGTTTGTTTACTAAATAACTCAACTGTCAAAAAACGGACTATAGATCGATTATTGATCCAAAAAGCAACTGGTATGTAATTATTGCTCCTTATTTTTTATGATGCTTTTTAATTCCGGACGATCATTGGATCACAGACGCGACTTCCACTTGTTGTTAGGTCATTATGTGTTACGTTCTTGTGTGGGAAATTTTCCAATATTTTTTGTATAGATTTAGTGTTCGTGTTTTCGATGAATCGCAATGAACATATTCAGTTTAAATATCGGGCACAGAATTACTTGAAATAATCGCTACGAGTTGAGTTCAACATTATTTTACATGTATCATATTGTCTAGAGACATAAACTAGTTACACGTTTATTAATCGAAGCTCACTGTAGTAACCTGCACTAGTCGTAGTAGTAAATGGAATTGAAACGGTTCGAGTTGTCACAATGCCAACATCCGCAGCAGCTAGATAGTCAGCGGCGCGGCGGAGGGCGGCGCGGCGGCGGTGGCGGCGGCGGCGGCGGCGGCGGGCGGCGGCGGCGCGGTGGCGTTGCGCAGCAGCGCGGCGAGCAGCGCGCGCGCGGCGGTGGGCGGCTCGCGGCGCCAGCGGCCCGCCGCCGCCGTGTACGCGCCCTCCTCGAACCCGGCGCGCAGCCCCAGCACGATGCTCAGCGCCGACGCGTCCTGCCCGTGGCACCCCGAGTACCGGTACTGCGGCTTCTTGTCGAACCGGCACCCGCCCGACTGCGCACCTGTGACGTTGCAGATAGACACTGCACTTAGTAAGATTTAACGTAAAATTAATTATCGTACTATTATATCGATGACAGCATCGATGCAGTAGATGACGACAAAATAAAAAAAAATGAGTAATATTAAGAAAAAGCAAGTGCAAGAACCAAGTTGCAATTTATGAAAATGTATTTATAATGAAACAAAAATAACGTAAGAATAATTTTGCAATGTGCATACATTTGGATATATCTCATACATATACCTAAAATACATTTTTTATAATGGAAATAAGCACAAGTCACGTTGCAAAATTTTCACAACATAATATTAATTATTATGTAATAAAACTTACATAATATTAACAAACCTAATAAAATAGCCATCAAGTTAATAAATATATTAAACGCTCACCAATGGGCATGATACAGTCGAGCGTGAGCGCGCACTGTATCCAGGGGCGCATGACGTCGACGAGGCCGGGGCGCGCGGCCACCAGTAGGCGCGACACGTCCAGCATCTGCACGAAGAGGAAGTCGTCGATGTTCGCGTGGAAGTAGTGGAACATGCGCGGGTGCGTGAGCGAGGTGACGGCGGCGTGGCGCGGCCAGGCCAGCACGCCCACGCCGCGCTCGGCCGCCGCCGCGCGCGCCCACAGCGCCGCCAGCTCGCCCGCCGTGCCCGCCCAGCGCTGCGTCGGCTCACAGAAGATCACGCCGCCCACGCGGCTCAGTGCGTGCTGCAATATATACACTCAATCATTAACTAATCGAGTCATACAGGTCTGGTTTCATTGGTATGCAACTGGTTGCATTATCATAACTCGTACATAAATATCCAACCAGGTAAAACATAATGAATCGATGAAGGATTCTGAAACTTATTTATTTACCAAGTAATTTATTATTTTTAAACACGGCAATTATAGGGAATCCCATCAAGTTTTAAATATTCCTAAGCTCTTTTATCAAACTTACTCCATAATCAGGCGCACAATTTAAAAAAAAAACAACGAACAAAACTTGACAACAAATTAGACAATGAAGGATAATAATGATATAAAAAAAAAGAAATAACTACATAATTTAGTTCTCGCATAACCTGTCGCACACTCTTCTTGTTGAACAAATCAATCGAGTTGTTGAATGGATATTTGTAATGTAAGTGTCTATTGCTATAATTACAAGATCAATACAAAAATGTACTGCTGGCGTACTTGGTTCTGCAAAGAGGAGGAGGATATAATCGTTTGAAATTTTATATATATAACAAAAATTGATCCCTTCCTTTTCGTCTGTCTATGAGGGTTGAGGTAGAAGTGACCGTCAGAATGGCCGGTTACTACCCATATTTTACATCGAAATAATTACTAAAAGTTGCTACCTAGTTGCTACTAATCTTTAGATAATTGCTACCTTTGAATTAAAAAAAAATAAACTGCTTTTTAAGGTGACCGGCGATTCTGACGTCAGGATGGCCGGTCACTAATCCAGTTAGAACAATCTGCGCATATGATTAGAGTCTTTTTTTAACCAACAGTTGCTACTAAATTTCTGCCTTCATATATATCGTAATGGACCTCATAGCTGTTAAGGATAAAAAGATATTATAGATTTACTATTTAGATGTCTAAACGCCTGTGAAATTAAATGAGCTAATGCGAAATTTTGAACAGTAAGCTTTAGACACAGTATAGTTAATATGATTGTTTAAAGTCAACTTGCTGTCTAATAAAATTCCCAGGTCTTTAACGTCCTCTACACTAGTGGATTCTAATTGATAAATATATTTGAAGTGATTTGGGCTGCTCGAAAAAGTAATGATATGGCATTTATTTATATTCAGATCTAAGACATTAATCTTGCAAATATCCATGAATTCATTAAGATCTTTTTGTAAATCCTCATTTTCCTAAATATTACAATTATAATCTACTTTAGTCAGTCATGTTTATTTAAGTTATGTTTTAATTTAAATATTTATTTACGTGTGCTTGCATACAATCACTAATGTATGTAGGTATTTGTTACGGCAAAACAATATTCTTCAATTCTTTTCCTCATACATTAGAAAAACATTTTCCCACATGGACACAAGTTTAAATTTTCCCAGTTATATAAAACACTACTTAGTTGACCCGACAAACTTCGTTCCGAATAAATGTCAGAGATCCAAAATTACCAATGTTTCTCCACTATATTATACATGTATAATAAATAAAAACCTTCCTCTTGAATCACTCTATTTTAATGCAGTAGGCATTAAAATCCGTGGCGTAGTTTTAAAGATCTAAGCATACATAGGGACAGACAGCGAGAAGCGACTTTGTTTTATACTATTTAATGATAAGGAACAAGCATAACATAATATGTAAATCTGTTTGTGCAAAGTGCGGGCGCGACGTGATGTTTTCCTACCCATCTATGACAACAATGGAGTCATCCATGAAGAGCGCGACTGACGCACACTGGGCCCGAATATATCGACACAAACACATGTACCTCATGTAGAACACGTGTGCCCTCAAAGCGCCTAGTTTCTAAGGGCGTTACGACCGACTAAGTAAATAAACTATAGAGTACAGAAAGTTTTTCCAACGAAACTAAATATTTCAGTGACAGACGTTATTTTACTTTGATTATAGCAGAACGAGCAGAACGGCAATCTTTTCATTGCTGGATAATAATCTCTCTCTCAAAATCAAGGTATACTTGATTTTGAAGAGATTATTATCCACATTATATATTTTAAGTACCTATGAATCAACTTCTTTTCATGTACTATATAATTCTATAACAATTCCATGTAAAAATATGTTAGCATTAACCCACGTACCTACCTATTATTCAAAACCATAGTTATGTCAATACGATTTGATACATTTTCATCGTTGAAACAAAAAAGATTTAAAGCTTGCCAAGATCGATAAACAACAAAAAGGTTTCGTGTGTAATTATCAGAAACCAGGTCAGACCCAATTTAGGCTTCCTAGAATCCACCTGTCTATTAATTATGCATGTAACCTTCACCAGACACTGACATACCAAGCGAAGCCGATAACGATAGTAAGCATTCTGTATATTTTATCTTCAATCCCTTACTATATTTTTAAGTGACTTGTGTTTAAACTGATACATGAGAATATAAACAAATATAGGAACATACCGAGATTTCTCAATGTATCTTAACATTTGGCAATCACGAAATATCACTCAGATGATATAGTAATGTGACATAAATCATGTATTATCTCAAACGTGCTTTCAAGTGATTTATATGTATGATTTGATATGAGGTGTCACATTAGCTATAAAGTCGTAGATAGGATAATATGATATTTCTAATATTTTTGTGTTTATTGGCATTGCATGTTGTTCATCATCGAATCATGAATGTTCCGCAATCAAACATAGATCACCTCGCAGAATGTCGTCTGCATTTGCACAAAAAAACTGGTAGTGGATGGTGGAGTTGATAAAACCGGCTAGCGACCCACTAATTTCTTCTATTATGAAGTTATGCACTCCTGTGAAAGAGTGTGTTTATCTGCTGCCTAACATGTGAGGACTTCTCATGTTAGTTAGCCTATAATCCTAGGCCTGAGAAGAAACTCATCTGTGTCGAATTGACGGTAAATCCTCTACTCTTTATAGACATCGTTACATACGTCCATAGGCATTATATACATGTCATAAATAACTTATCATCTCAAACATAATATATAAATATATACAATATATACATGACTGTATGCTCGACTATGTGCTACTTCAAAACTTTTAAAACGAAAGGATGACATGTAGACAATTTAACATCATTATGATGTCAGAAAACCAAATAGCTGGAACCAAACAGGTGGTTGGCTAAACTAATCCATAACGTCTCCTCAATTAAACATGGGAAAACTGGAATGGTGCCCTCAAACCGAGCTAACATTGCACAACATTAAGCGGACCCAATAGAAATAGGATGTGTTGAAATCTCGAGTGCCATGACCATTCATACGTCCACACACGGCACACGGTACTATCTTATCTCCTATCAGCTCTCGCGTGAACAATTGTGTCAATATGGGCAATCTTCTATTTATGGCGTTTCGTAAACGTACTTTTTACCAACTGCATAATTGTTATAGGTTTTACAGCAAACTATGGTTGGAACTTAGGTTTTAAAGTTTTTCGCATTATTACACTTCCAAAAAGTAATTTTTTAATCAAATTCCCCAATCTACCTTTAAGGTTAAACACTTAAATACTTGAAGTTTACTGAAAATCGATCAATATTAAACTGTAGCCAATGACCGGTCCGAGGTAAGTTTTATGATGAAGCGAGATTCAATTACGGCGCCCCCTTGCTTGTTCCTATAGTCCCAATTGTGCCGGAACTGGAAAGGTGTCGCCAACACGTTTTTTTTTTTTTTTTTTTTTTTTATTATTATAACACAAAAACTCCACAGACTGATCGTCCGTGCCTTTTATCACAATAGTTCTTCTTTTTTTTTTAACAATAAGTCTTTATTTCTTAGCTCCACGTTAGGCCATCGCTGCCACCATCACACGCGGTGACAACGTTGGCGCCAACACGTTAGTTTATGTTCAATTTGTCGATTTTATTGGCCACTGACGCGGCCTCTGGGACTTGGCTCTTAAAGCGGCCGTTCCGTTCATCCTATCAACGTTAAGTTAACAGTGATAAAAAGTGTAGCGCAGCAAACTATCCACGCATAAATAATATTCTCAGACCATAATAACAGATTTGATTTAATATTGGTAGATCATCATAGTGACAATAGACATTGAACATACAACTTTACATGTAGACATACATACACCGTTAAATAATGTTTAACAATTCCAATTAGCTTACATAACAGACGCAATAAATATGAGTACTATTATAAAAATTAATGAGCACTTGACATTTTTGATACTAATTAGGGCTACATGGTGGTGAAATTAGGTGAAGTGGTAATTTATGTCGGACGGAATACAAGGTTAATTGGACTGGCGTTTGATAATGTTGGTAGGTCGACGACCAATTAGGGAAATGTAACTAAACCAAACTACTAGGATTGGCTTTTCACTACCGTGGCTGGTGCTGGAAGTGCTGGCCAAAATTCAAAATTAACGATTGCAAAATTACGGTTGGAGCGAGAGGATATGATAATGCTTCCATTTTAAAAAGGTGGGTTTACTGTATCATATATTGATGTAAGAGATTTATTGGCTCTGGAGTACTTTGGTGAATTTTCGTGCAAGCCTCCCTCAGACGTGACACTCACGCCAAGCAATGGACATAAAGAGGATCGGTGTCGTGCAGTGCATATGAAGCACATGCACATGCAGTTATAGCAAATGTTTTGTTAGAATTGAACCACGTTTAAACAATTCGCGCAACTCTTGTTATGGAACTTAGAATTAATATTATCGGTAAAAAGTAAATTCATCAAGATATTATTATAAAGCGAAATGTCTTTATGATAGTATTTTATATTACTTTAATTAATCACGAAGATAATTTTGGTACCATCGGTCCACACCAATTAAACAGAAATCTATAACAGAAATACATGCCTGTGGTTCTATAGCCCCTCGAAAGTGTGGACGGGCCAATCGCCTGTAGTCGCCCATCATCGACCTTAATCGTCGTCGTGATCGTCGCGATCGGTGACTTGTCGGTTTTTCGGACACGAATCTAAGATACAGTACACAGTACACAGTACAGGAGTACATAGTGCCGTGTGACTATGTGTCTGGGACTATGAGTCTTTTTATTGTTTTTAAATAAAATTTCGAGTGCGAAACAATGGCTACTGATAGTCAAAACCATCTGCTCTTCTTCATTTTTTTTTTCGCATTTTTTCATTCAACAACATTGATAAAATGATTGTTTACAGAAATTAAATTAATGGTTGCTGCAGCTAAAACCTCCAGGTCCATCTCGAACACTTGCCACTCATCAAATGATCACGGACGATAGTGTGGAAGCTTGTACGATGATCGACGATCGTGACGATTACGTTGCTGATCACAGACGATCAAGGTTCGCCGATCATGGCCCATAGTGTAGAGGGGCTATTAGACGCGTTACAACAACTTTGCAATTTTTGAAATAACTACTTCAGTTAGAACTACTATATAATACAATGTTAGTTAAATAACTTCTGAGAGTATGTGACTTTTAATAAAATAAAAAATAAATGTTAACTCAAGGTTACTATGCAGTGTGGAGCTAAGCCATATAATATAAGTTAGTGTTTAACACATAATACACATTATGTGTTAAACACTAACCGATAAAAAATTGAGAATAATATTTCGACATGCCCTAAACAACTTTTTTGAAATTATAGGTATTCAATGTTTTGTACATTACACAGTGATTTTTTTATTATAAGTAATATTATTGTAAACTTTACCTGTATGATGAGCGGTCGGAAAGCGTATATGCTTTCATCGCTGACGTGCGAAGGGAACGCGTCCAAGTCGAAGTCAACAATCGTACATTTTGATGAGTTGCAGTAGTTCGAAACCTGCCAAAAATTAAATGGGATTGCGTGTTATGATCTCAATACGAGAAATATTTGTAGTTTGAAATATTTACTTAAAATTAATATAGTTTTTATGTCATAAGAAATAGTTAATACTGTTTAATGTAACTGAACTATTGTCATTGGTAAAATTTCATCTTTTGTAAAGGGTTTTCCTAACTAAAATCTTTTACTTAAATAATGTTATCGTCACGATTCGGGTGTGTTTAAAATTGAGTTGTTTATGTCAGTGGTCTCACCACAGCTAAGGAATAGGGCTTGAGTCCCAGGTTGTAAACGAGCACGGAGTAGGGCAGGCGGGCGGCGGCGCGCACGAAGCTGACGGCGAGCGCGTGGTCGTCGCCGCGCGCGTGCGTCACGAGCGCCGGCGCGCTGGCGTTGCGCGGCGCGCGCGCGGCGCCCACCAGCCCCACCAGCCGCAGGTAGCGCTCCTCCTGCACCAGGTGCCGCTCCTCCACATCGCGCAGCTGCTCCTGGGACAGAGACGCCTACTATGTTGTGATTTAATGTCGCAACACCCTCACACAACTGCCACTAAATGGTGTATAAAAGTGAAAACAGAAGTGTGCAACAATAACTGTACAACAGCATACATTTGTGACAATATGCTTCCACTTAATAAAGTACGTAATTTTTCTACTAGACAAATAATAATGAAAATATTGTCACAGGAACAAACAGTTGACGGTAATGCTCAAATGCCATGATCATTAATGGTTAGTCATCAGTCTGAATGCCAACATGCAACTATCATAAATTTACTAAAACCAAAAAGTACAGTAACAATAGTCCTATACTTATTTAATTCTATGCCTCCTGCTACAATAGCCTAAAACTTTAATTAGGTTTCAAGGATCTGGTTATAAACATGTCTATGAGAAGCAATACAACCTAATAGAACCCTAAGAATTTTAACTCTTCTTTGGTCAAACCTTAAAGAATGATTCCATTGAGCCCCAGTCTATATGTAGTAGGTTTCAAATGTTAAAGGTACAGTGCAGAGATCATTACCTACGGGTATTTTGGCCAATATTGGGAGTTTATAGAAGAATTTAAAGTACCTAATCACAATTTTTTTTGAAAATGAGGTTTTTATCAATTTTACTAAACTATGGGTAAATAAAAAATATATACAATTGCATCATATACAGGTTATAATTTAAGAATCATTAAAACATTTGCACTGAAATATAAATAGTGTTATGCGTATAAGTCATGTGAACTTATTCTTAATTTAAAACAATTACAATATGCTCATAATGATCCATCCCATAATTAATCATTTGAGATTCTGACAGATACAGCCTATCTAAACCAAGCCAATCCTGCAAGGTCATGAGTAAATTATACAGTACATGGCAGTCAGATAATGTGACGGATGTATTATCCGTAAATAAATTATAACAATCGTCAATCTAAAGTGTACTTAAAATTTAATTGTGTAATAATAGAATAAAATATAGACAGAAGTTATTAAAACAACTGCCAAACAAAAAGCGCTGAAAGCAGGAAAGAGAATACATTTATACTAAAACAATTACTGAAAGTAAAGTACCTGAAAGTCTTTTATATGTTGATGAGTTTGAGTCACTATGTTTTGGATGGACTGCGGCGGCTGCGAGTGGAATACTATCAGAAATATGCTTATTGCAAACACGGACGTGGAGAACAACAGAAAACTTTTAGTTTTCATCTTGCCTATGCATTATCACAGCCACCCTTTAACTGCAAACATCACTCCGTCGATCTCTTCGCTGGTGTCGGTACGCGTCGAGCTACCTACATCGTTTCGAAAAACAGTCTTCATTCACGACTCTTCATGAAATAAAACAAATCAATATTCCCGACAAAAGCCCACACACGTTCGGAGGAACGTTACATAAACTTTTCATTTCAGTCTATTTACTTGATGTAAAACTTGCTTTTCTTACGGGAAGTTCGAAATGTTTTCCTTTATAAAGTTTAAGATTGAATTTATATTTTTTGTTTCGACAAAGAATTACACCTTCGCCGAACATTACACTTGCTTCTCTACAGCCGTTTGACACATTATTAAATGACAATCTTGTGACAGTTTAAAGTTTATAAAATAACGTCTCCTTCACTTGTTTAAAAAAAAAAGAGGTACCAACTACAAGTATTTCTTAATAGATCAATAACATTTTTAATTTGCGTTTATATAAATTAGCTTCAATTAGAAACAAAGTAAATATTTTAAAGTTCTTGGTTCGGTGTTTTTTAATCTTTGTTTTGAAATTATGTTGCGAGCGGAACGCAAAGTATGCAGATAAAACAAAAAGATCTATTAAAAAAAATATGGATGGATGTGATATGTCAGACGTCAGTGTCATTGTCAACAAAGTGTCAAAACTAAGTTAATTGCAAAATCGTCGACAAATTCGACGATTTCACTGTTTGTTTAGTTTTTATTCCTTACAGCATTCATGATTCCGGATTTCAACAAATAGTTTTTACAATAATTATATTGAAAGTCCGGAATAGTTACATCTGATAAGGATTAAGATAAAACATGTCAAGTGTGTCGAAAAGAAAAAAGGAGGGCTCGAGGACCAAGATCAAGGTAAAAAGGAGGTCAAACATCGTGGCTAAAATCCACAACAAAATATAGTATTGTTTAGAAAAGTATCTAAATTTTTAATTGAGTTGTAAAATTTTCATAATAATACGATTATGTTGCATAAAAATGAACCAGTTTTATTCAAATACTGCTTGACAAAGCCGCGCGCCGCTCGCGGAGCGATGATAACCGATGTGTAGCGACGTAACATGTTTAACTTATTATAACCTAAGTTCATACTGTGAGTCATACAACTGATATAACATTGCTTCTTGACACAGTATCCTTAACAATTCAAATACGTATGAGAAGATATATGTATTTATGTAATTGTGAATTGCCTTCTGTAGTTACCTGTTGCTTGAATAGGTATGTTTTATAAATAATATTATCGAGAAATTAATATATGATAAATGGCATTTTTTTTATTATAATCCGGTCATTGTGGACACGGAAATTGTTTTTCTCAATTATTCTTTTTTTTTTATTACTATTCAAGTAGTAAGCATTAACTTACCTACAAATAGATGTTTGATTTATGCTCTAAAATATTGTAACGCCCCAAAATGAAAAATGCCACTCAATTTTGCTATAATATATAACAAAATAACTCAAAAAATTTATCAACACAGAGTGCTAAGTGAATAATGTTGCAGAGTGGTTTGTGCTTAGAGATCCGTGACTGACCTGTAGGCTCTGGCCCTGTGTATAAAATAATGTAAATATGTTATAACAATATTCAATATTTATTTATCCTGCATTTATATATATTGTCATTTATTTCACACAGACAATGGGTGACCATAAGGAATTTTTGAAACGGATATCCAAGAGCTTGTACTACGGCCAGCTGCCCTCCTTGCCCTGTCTAAGTCTGCCTGTTACTGGTGAATTATCTATACATCTACTTCTTGTGTTAAAAATATATATATATTACCAAAAAAATACAGGATCAATTTTGAATCATGTTAAAAGAATAACATCACTATAATATTTATTTAATTTGTACTCATTGAGGCTTCTTTATGTCTTATGACAATTATTAACTGATGTGCTAATAAGACAAAATACTTATTGACCTGACAATGCCTAAATGATGTTTTTTATTTATGTAGCAAAAGCTATCTATTGAGGGGGTCATGATTTTCCCATATGATGTGAATACTGATCACATTCATGAGTATAGAAATTTTTAGCGGTAAACACAAAAAAAAATCACTATGTTTTAAAACCATGAATACTGAAAATGAGAATTAAGCAACTGAGAAAGAGGTTTTACTGTATAGCAAAATATAATATATTTAGTTAAAAATCTTAGCAAAGAAGTATGAACATTGTTTTTTTTTAGTGGGTTATATTGCCCTTATGTAGCATGTTACATGACATCATTGATACTTAAAATAATGTTTTTTGCTCTAAAATTTAAAATAATGATTAGTTATAGGAATTGGTCCTAAACACTATTCAAATGATTCTAAGAATATTACATTTATAATCCTTTTTGTATTTGAGGAAACCTTATATTGAAACATCATAACATGCATATGTTACACAACTTAAATTAGATTAACATGTTATGAATGTTAGTTAATGTAGAATGTTTGTTTACTAGATATTTACAATAAGCTTGTGATGTTTATATCAGTACATTACATTGATTAGATCCTGGTGTTGATGTTGTTGACATAGTGTAAGTGTTGTTTGTGTGCAGAGATCTCGTGTTCGCTGTGGTCGGTGGCGCAGCGCGGGCGCTCGCTGCGGCGGCTGCACGCGGACGCGGCGGCGCGCATCGCGCGCTCCGCCTGCGTGTCGCCGTGCGCGCTCGTGCTCGCCATCCTCTACCTCGAGCGGCTCAAGCGCTGCAACCCCGACTACCTCGCAGCCGCCGCGCCCTCTGATCTGTTCCTTGTGTCCTTGGTAACTTTAATTCACTTTAAATTTATATACTAGTTTATTATTTTTCAATTGAGGATGCAACTATACTGTATGGTCAAATACAGTTTAATGATTGTTTTTAGGGACAAGCCAATATTGGATGATTAAAAATCCTGTAGCGCATGAATATCAGTTACAAATGAACATTTTTTTTTATTTCAGATGGTTAGCAATAAATTCTTGCAAGACGATGGTGAAGACGACGAAGTTATTTGTTCCGAGTGGGCGGCGTCCGGAGGCCTCGAGGTAGACCAGCTCAAGAAGCTCGAAATCGAGTTCCTCAACGCAATCGTAAGTTTCGCCTCGCCGTTTCAAAAATAAACCGTTAATAAACCGCTAAATGCGCCTGTAAACTTTGAAGTAACATTTTTAAATTAAATTGTCCTCATTTAGGATTGGAACGTATACGTGAGCGACAAATCATTCGAAGCGGGCTTGGAGTGGTTGGAACGCGAGGTGGCGCTGAAGCAGGCTACGCTGCACGGCTTCTTCACGTACGCGGACCTGGCGGCGTGCGGCGCGCGCTCGGCCGCCGCGCTCGGCGCCGCGCTGGCCGCCGCCGCCGCGCTCGCCGCCCTCCTCGCCGCCGCGCTGCTGGCGCCGCCCGCCGCCACGCCGCTCGCCACCACCGCCACCGCCACCGCCCCTGCACCTGTCACCACCCGCACAACCACTACCGCCGCCGTCGTCGACACCGACATCGTACCCGACCACTATCGTTCTCCGATGCGACCCGCCGAGGCCAATGATACGATAGACGCGATAGTGGCCCTCCTCGTCGACGACGTCGCCGCCGAGGGACTGAGATGCTGCGAGAGGTGGACGAGATACCGAGACGGAAGCGAGGCCAAGAAAAACTGGTACGACGGCGTTATCGTGTACGATTGGAAGTCCTTCGAGTCGTGGTGGTCGAGAACTTCCGTTTTGAACTGGCTGTACCAGAGCTCCCTCATCGGTCCCATGCAGAGATGGTTGGAGAAGATCAACGAGTATTCCGATTTCGTAAAGAGTGAGCTCGGATTGCACTCACCCGATGACCTAGAGAAGTGCGACAGTTACGTGCAGTTTAATGAGAGGCAACAGTGTATCCGGCAATGGCTGAATTTGAGCAAACTGAGCGTAATGGTCGCGTCTGTCTCCGATCGATAGAAATGACGACTTAAACGCTGCTGTACATAGTAAAACTATGTTGGATTATACTTGATTAACAGTTGGTTTATTCATTACATACAAATACTTGTAGTATTTAATTTAACTAAACCCATATCAATGTAAATTAACATACTAAATTATTTTAATAACATAAGTAGTTTACACCTTATATTAAGGAAATTAAATGCACTGTAAAGTGTATTGTCACATTGGTACATGTGTTTAGTACAAATGTATACTTATATGTTGATGATTATTTTTTGAGAGTGAAGGAATAATATTAAAGATTATTTACTTAAGATGGAACAAATGCAAATTTTAATATTTTGTAACGTGTACATATCACATGATTTTAATGTGTACTGCAGCCATTGGCGACGCGGCGTGGACGACGGACTCTGCACATGATAAGCTCTTCCTATTGGTTGTTTGTACTGCTGTATACTCTTTATAAGCTCAATGTACAAAGGACTATTTCTTACATTGTTTGTATACGCTCCCAATTTGTAGGATTAGTTACTGTATACATCAGTTAAAGTGTTAACTTCCCACTTGCATTTAACATATTTCTTATGCTTGAATGAAACTTTATCCATAAAAACGAATGAAAACATACACTTCCTATAAAAGTATATTAAACCGTCAGGATCTGGGCGAAGTCAAGAAATGGTTAATTTTAAAGATTCGTAACAAATAAAATGTTTGTCATGCCTTCACCAATCATCACTAATAGTTATGAATTCTGATAGTCATATTTGGTTGAATTACTATACTAAATAAAGGCATTAAAGTTAAGATATATTGCTGAATTCATAAACCTGTCATAGAATTATCTACTTTTCAAACGGCAACTGGAATATATATATATATATATATATATATATATATATATATTTTTTTTTAATTTGAAAATAACTCGTTTTTGGACTGTCCGCTAAAATGTATGTATCTATATTTTTGTACGTGATCTTAATATAGATTTTATCATAATAAAAGATGCATAGCAAAGGTGGTGGTTTTCATTTAAACAACAAGAAATGTTAGTCTAAAAGTTATTTATTTAACAAGAGTCAAAGCATAAATAAAATAATAAGTTATTATTAAGAAAATATTTTATAACTATACATAAATGCACCTTACCCCCTAGATTGTGTATATAAATATGTAAACACATGTAAAATATTCGTAATACTTATTACATATATAAAATATTTAGTCATTTCTGAAATTAACAAAAATCCTCTTCGCCCTTTTAACAAAACTAGTGGTATTCAAATATCACTTCTAAGCGAAGGCGCTTACAAATTAATGTACGTATCTGCACGTAAAATTGTTAAAAATTCACCAGACTTTTCAATTTCAGATTTCACCAGGTTTAAAAAAACTTTGGCTACAATAATTAAGTCTATTGTTTTACGTTAAACAATACATTGTTTACTTATGAGAAATTTTCTTTACGCTTATAAATATTGCCAGAACACACTCAGTTAATATCTAAATATCACTAATATCACATGTTAATATTCATAAAATATTAGCTCATTCCCATGACTCATAATGACTCGTAATGAGAATCCTTTGTGGTAGATATCATGTACACTATCTGTGTGCCAAATTTCAGCAATATAGGATCTGTAATTTTTATATGTGAAAGAGTAACAAACACACATACATATTCACAATCTTCCATGTTTATAATATCAATAAGAGTTTCCTATATTATGAACAGATCTCTATAAGATTCCATATTGGTATTATTAACGTATTATTTTATTAGTACGTTTTTGTGTGCTAGTAACTCGCTTTCTCATAAGTCCTGAGATGGAGTGCCGCCGCTTGGTCACGTAAGGGGTGCGGCTGGGGCGGCGGGCTGGGCGAGGTCCTCCTCGAATAGGCCGGGGTGCAGGTAGAGGCGGCGGTTGAAGCCCCAGTTGTCGTAGGAGGACGTCTGCCCCTGGAAGGTGCGCTCGAGGCGCTGGTCCACGAGCGTGAGCAGGTCGTGCACGTGCCGCTCGTGCGCGCGCGCCGCGAACACCTCGCACAGCGCCTGGATGTACCACGAGCCCTTCTCTGGGTCGCGGTACGACACGAAACCTGTACGTTCACAAAAGTAATTACCGTACTATAAGATCTGGCCACACCGTTGGTTTAAAGACTTAAAGGAAGGACAGAAAATATATAAGATTTATGTTGTATTTGTCGTACTCACAACGTAAATATTACAATGACTTTGATTATACTTTAGCTATAATATATATCGGCACAGATGCGGTTCACCTATTATAAATACTGGAATAATTTAAGTTAATTAATTTAAAAATTATCAGTTAATTACTTTATTTGTTATTAATGTTTAAGCAGTAGTTTTTAATTTTCTTATTATGATTCCAACCTAAAAACACGTGTACGCCACGTGCGCCGGTCTCTATAAATACGGCCGCACTTGCGACGCCCGGGCATTCGTACTCGAGCCGTCGTACCGTGCGGACCTATCTGAGACGTCGTTACGCTGCCCGAGAAATATACGAAGTTCACCAGATACTCTTGGAGTTTTATTGCGAAGACCCAACTATGAGCAATCAACTTGATAATTGTGACGTCAGCAATGCTGACGTCACACTTTTTAAAAATACTACGGAGGTCTCCACTCCGTCATCAGAAGTGGGATCACAAGGACCCCCTACTCAAGCTGCCCCCTCATCAGCTCAGTCACCACCTTATCCACTGCAGCCAATCAATGCACATCAGCAGGAACCTGTGCTGGCAAACAATACGCCATTGGAAGGAATACAACAATCGACACTACAAGCCTACCCTCATTATGGAGTGCAGATGGGAGGGATACCACCACAATTCCTGATGCAAATGATGGAAACGATGCAAAAAATGTCGGAGCGGTTATGTGCTTCAGCCACCGAACCAAAAATAAGAATCAAGGACGTCTATTTACCATCATTCGATCCGGACACCCACATTGGTGTACGAGAATGGTGCCGGCATATAGATCAAGCGATCGAAGCATACAAGCTAGATGACTTCGATGTGCGCATGAAAGTCTGCAGCCTGTTGAAGGGACGTGCGAAAATGTGGATTGATGATTGGATGATCACTACTTCAACGTGGGGAGAGCTGCGGAGGAACATCATCACCACATTTGAACCCGAAAATAGATACTCCCGGGACATAATAATGTTCAGAGAACATGTTTATGACTCAACAAAAGATATCGCGGAATTTTTGTCACGTGCTTGGATCTTGTGGCGAAGGGTTACCAAAGACAAACTAGGAGACGAACACGCTGTGGAGGCAGTAATTGGATGCATAAACGACGAGCGCCTGCGAATCGAACTATTGAATGCCAGGGCAACCACCGTTCCTGAGCTCATATCAGTTGCAACATCAATACGAAAGAAACGTAGTCACCCAAGCTCCACTTCCACTACATATAATAAACGTCCTCGTTTTTCAGATCAGACACCGTCTACATCGAGCTGCCGTATATGTAAGAAGACGAACCATAACACAATCGACTGCAGATACAAACCTTCAGAATCGAAACCTGAAGCTAGCAGCAATAAGGATTCGAAAACAATGGCCGCGCCTACCTGTACATACTGCAAGAGACCAGGTCACACCTATGAAACTTGCTTCAGACGCGAACGTTCGCTGACCTCTAACGTGAACTGCGTTGCAAGCAATAAGCTGGCTCCTATCAACATCAAAATAGGAAATAGAATCTTACAAGCCATCTTTGATAGCGGGGCGGAGTGCTCAATCATTAAAGAATCTGTTGCTTCAGCTTTACCGGGTCAAAGGAGATCAGTAGTCAATTATTTGAAAGGGATCGGTCAATTCCCTGCGCTATCATTAACCAAACTTACAACTGTATGCGTTGTAGACACCATCAGCGTTGAGCTGGAATTTTATGTATTGCCTGATTACGAAATGTCAACAGACATTTTGGTGGGCATGAACCTCATCCATGACACCAATCTAAGTGTAATAATAACATCTAACGGGACAAGGCTAATACATAAAACATTTATCAATCATGTTAGTACAAGTTCTTCACTATTCAGTAACTTGGACTGTGACCTAACCAATGAAGATGAAGTCTTGCAGCTGCAACGACTTCTGAACAAATATGAACACCTGTTTATTCGTGGATATCCTAAGACTCGGGTTAACACCGGCGAGCTTGAAATCAGACTGAAAAACCCAGATAAATTCGTGGAAAGAAGACCATATCGTCTCAGTCCAGTGGAACGAGAGAAGGTTCGCATGATAATCCAAGAGCTTCTCGAACATAACATAATTCGTGAGAGTAAATCTCCCTATTCAAGCCCCATCATCTTAGTCAAGAAGAAGAACGGTGACGATCGACTTTGTGTGGATTTTCGGGAACTGAACTCAAATACTCTACGTGACCATTATCCACTTCCATTGATATCTGATCAGATCGACCAGTTGGCAAATGGTTATTTCTACACAAGCCTTGATATGGCGGCGGGTTTTCATCAGATTCCTATTGGTGAAACCTCTATAGAGAAGACCGCCTTCGTCACACCAGACGGATTATATGAATACCTCACCATGCCGTTTGGTTTAAGCAATGCTTGTTCGGTCTACCAGAGATGCATCAATAGAGCCCTGTCGTCATTATTGGGAACCGCCGCACAAGTCTACGTGGATGACGTGTTGAGTAAATGCACAGATTTTCCTGAGGGAATTTCACATTTGGAGCGAATCCTCATAGCACTGCAAGACTCGGGGTTTTCTATAAACGCAGACAAGTGCAGTTTCTTCAAACGGTCCATTGAATACCTTGGAAATGTAGTTTATGATGGCCAAGTACGACCGAGTCCACGAAAAGTGGAGGCCCTCATCAAAGCCCCAGTACCCAAAACTGTAAAGCAGGTCAGGCAGTTCAATGGTCTAGCTGGATACTTCAGAAAGTACATTCCTGATTTTTCTCGTGTAATGGTACCTTTGTACGAACTGACGAAACAAGGAGCAAAATGGACATGGACAGACAAACACGATAAAGCTCGTAACACGATCATTGAATGCCTAACATCTGCTCCAGTACTAACATTATTCCGAGAAGAAGCACCCATCCAATTATACACGGACGCAAGCAGCCTTGGGTTTGGTGCAGTATTAGTACAGGTCATCGATGGACGTCAACATGCAGTCGCATTTATGAGCATGAGAACCACGGAGGCTGAAAGTCGCTACCACTCCTATGAGTTAGAGACACTAGCAGTGGTACGCGCAATAAAACACTTTCGCCAGTATCTATATGGGCGAAAATTCACTGTAATAACAGATTGCAACGCATTAAAAGCATCAAAACACAAAAAAGATCTCTTGCCAAGGATTCATCGCTGGTGGGCGTTCCTACAAAACTACGACTTCGAAGTAGAATATCGCAAAGGTGAACGTCTACAACATGCCGACTTTTTCAGTAGAAACCCAATTGAGTTTGCAGTCGATGTTATGATGAAAGATCTGAACTGGCTCAAAATTGAACAGCGGCGGGATGATGAACTACGACCAATAATGGACAGCATTAGTGACAACAACCCAGTAGAAGATTATGTATTGGAGGACAATATCTTAAAAAAGAAAGTCAATAACCCTATCTTTGGTCACCAGCTTAGTACAGTAGTCCCCAAGTCCTTTCAATGGAGCATTATAAACTCTTTTCACACCGCACTTAAACATCCCGGTTGGGAAAAGACATTGCAAAAAATCCGAGAAACTTATTGGTTCAGCAAAATGAATTCTATTGTTCGAAGATTTGTGGATAATTGTGTTATATGTCGAACATCCAAAGGAAGATCCGGGGCCATTCAAGTCCAATTACACCCAATACAAAAACCAACGGCCGCCTTTCAAGTTATCCATATGGACATAACAGGGAAGCTGGGTACCCCAGATGATCAGCAGTACGTCATCGTCACTATTGACGCTTTTTCAAAGTACGTTCTACTATACTTCAGTACCAACAAAAACCCACATAGTACATTGGCTGCTTTAAAGCGTACAGTGCACTTATTTGGCGCACCAGTCCAAATTATAGTCGACGGAGGAAGAGAGTTCCTGGGGGAGTTTAAAGAATATTGTGACAATATTGGAATAAATATCCATGCTATCGCTCCAGGAGTCAGCCGAGCGAATGGCCAAGTTGAAAGGGTCGTTGCAACCCTCAAGAATGCTTTAGTAATTATCAAAAACTACGAATCAGAACAGTGGCACACTGTACTTGAAGAACTTCAACTGGCAATGAACTGTACAACTCATCGAGTTACCGGTGTTGCACCACTAACACTTATTACTCAAAGAAAGCATTGCGTGCCACCTGAGCTTCTAAATTTGGTGGATATTGATAATGAGACCGTTGATATTGAAGCGCTTACTCAACAGGTACAACAGAAAATGATCCGTTCTAGCGAACAAGACAGACGACGCTTCAACCTACATAAGGCCAAAATCCATCATTTCCAAAAAGGAGATTACGTATTGGTCAAGAATAATCCTCGCAACCAAACCTCGCTTGATCTCAAATTCAGCGAGCCATATGAAATCTGTAGAATACTGGAAAATGACCGATATTTGATAAAGAAAGTTATTGGCAGAGGTCGCCCCCGCAAAGTCGCTCATGATCAGCTGCGCCGTGCTCCACAACCTGGTGATCAGTTGACCGTATCGGCAGGAACTGAATCACCTGTTCACCGAGATCCTGATGCAGTACCAACCGAACCCGTTCCATCAACCTCACGAGAAGAGCTGCAAATACAGCCAAACAACGACCGACAGGGTGAAAATAATCCATCAGAATAAAGGGCAAGTAACTCATTACTATAATTGCTAATTCAATAATTAATACTTTTATAGCTCTACGAGAATCTTTAATAAATCTACGAGAACTCTACGAAAACTCTACGAGAACCTTCGAGAACCTACGAGAACTCTACGAGAACCTACGAGAACCTACGAGAACCTACTCACCTTTCTGGCATCAACATAACAGCTAAGATAAAGACAACGCATGTTGTTTACAAATGCTCTACTCGCAGAAACTCTCTATTCTTGCAGGTCAACGAGAACATACGAGACTTACAAAAATCTACGAGGCTGGTGCAGAGCGCGCACCGCCTGTCAGTATGGCCGTATCGGCGCAGATGCGGTTCACCTATTATAAATACTGGAATAATTTAAGTTAATTAATTTAAAAATTATCAGTTAATTACTTTATTTGTTATTAATGTTTAAGCAGTAGTTTTTAATTTTCTTATTATGATTCCAACCTAAAAACACGTGTACGCCACGTGCGCCGGTCTCTATAAATACGGCCGCACTTGCGACGCCCGGGCATTCGTACTCGAGCCGTCGTACCGTGCGGACCTATCTGAGACGTCGTTACGCTGCCCGAGAAATATACGAAGTTCACCAGATACTCTTGGAGTTTTATTGCGAAGACCCAACTATGAGCAATCAACTTGATAATTGTGACGTCAGCAATGCTGACGTCACACTTTTTAAAAATACTACGGAGGTCTCCACTCCGTCATATATAATAAGCTATAATATACAATTTCTTATCTAACTTGAAGGTTGTACAATGTTTAAAATAATGACGCCTACCTGGTACTGTGGAGTTTGCGATGAGAATGTCAGAGTATTCGCGGCCCGGGTCTACGAGGGGGCGCTCAGAGCCTCGCGGCTCCCCGTCGTGCTCAGGACCTTCCCCCGCACAGTCCCGTTCCCTCTCGCTCTTGTGTTCCTCAACGTCGCCTCCGTCCTCCGCGCCCTTCTGATTTTCCGCGCCAACTTGGTCCTCTGGAGTCTCCTGCTTTTTCACGGCAGCCTGGTCTCCCGCACCATCCCGATCTCGGTGAATTGAACGAGATACATAGTTTTCTCTGAGCCCCCTGTAATAACATAAATCACAATAAGATTCAAGATACAGTTATTGGTATTCTGCTTTAAAAATTTTAAACGCTTTCTACACTCATAGCCCCACAGTAGGATTTTCTCCTGTGTCGTGGGTGCCGTGGACACACACAAAGACGAATACACAAACACCCAGACCCAGAACAAGAATCTAAACTCATCATTCAGACACGTGTCTGGCCGGGAATCGAACCCGGGACCCACTGCGTGTCAGACCGGTACGGTAACCGATGCGCCACGCGGGTCGTCGAGAGTGTGAGAGAGAAATTAAACTGAGAGTTCTTAAATTTCTACTTAGTTATTTCTAGTTACGAACCGGCATATCTGGAAGATGAAGACCTTGGGCTTGCCCTGCAGCTCGGGAAAGTTAGTGTTGCTGAAGAACTCAATGAAGTCGTAGACGCTGACGCGGCCGTCGTAGCAGCAGACGTCGACGTCGGACAGGCCGGCGCGCTCGTGGCCGTGCGACGACACCACCACGAACACGCACTCCGCCGCGTGCACGTTCTCCACCTGCCGCAGCGACTTCAGCGTGTCCAGGGTGGCCTGCTCACGATCAACACACATACTGTTCATTAACATAGTACAGTCGAACATTGTAAATAATGTTTAGTCTTATTTCTACTATTCTTTATGTATGCAAAATGCCATACAACCACTATTCCTGAAAACAGTACTTACAGTTGGTGTAACTGGTTAGCCAGGTTGTTGAATATATGCCTGTGTTGTTGACCTTTGTGTTTTGGTGAAAATTGGTGAAAATAATATTAAATGTGATATAATATAATCATGCATTATAAACTAGCACAATACGCGTGTAATAGTGAGTGGTAGCTGACCTGCTGCGTGAGGTTGTTATAGCCGAGGACCTTAAAGCCGAACTCGTCGAACAGGTACCTCAGGTGGCGCGAGTCGACGTCGGCGCCGCGGCGGAAGGCCTCGTCCGAGAACTCCGTGTAGCTGAACATGAGCAGCACGCCGCGCTGCCGGCCACGCGTGCGGTACAGCTTGAACTCTGTGATTGGATATGCCTCACTATAACTGCTTGAAAAAGCTGCTTTTCAATGTACTGTCTTTTGCTAAAACTTTGGACACTTGATTCAACTACATTTAGATATGATGGACTGGATTTTGATGAAACTTTTCTACTGTACATGAAATATGATTGGGAAACTTGAGAAATGACAAATAATTCTATTTTTGATAACTTACTTATACATACCATCAAAGTGTAGCGTATCTTGCCAAACAGGGTTCTGTTTTACTGAACTGTAAGGCAAGATACTTGAGCTAACTTTCATTACCATGTAAAAAATCATGATTGTAATTATATAAAAAAAAATTGGATATAAATAAGAAAAAAGACAAACCCGCTGAGTTTCTTGCCGGATCTTCTCAGTTGAGGTTGTTTCCGATCCGGTGGTAGTGTAAGAAAAAAAATGTAACTGACAATTTGTAAGTGCCCCCATAGGACTATACAAAATAAAGACATTTCATTTCATACATTATTGGCACCAGGATCACAGTATATATGTATTAATTCGAAGGTAGTACATATTGAAGTATTAACATACCATCTCCATCATCTTCATAAAACTTTGTTGACTTCATAATGTGAAAGTGTGGGATTTCACTAGGGACCATTGGCAGCCTGGAAGGGGCTGATTTAGCACCTGTTAGCATATAATAAAAGGATTAATTGTCTAAATGGACTGTGTTACAGAATGCATTCTAGAGTTTGACAATAACTCATAAGCGGAATAATAATCACATGAATAAAATAAGAATAGACAGAAAAATAGCTTTCATTTCAAACATAGTATGTACCAGCCCTATTTACACCAAAAATAAAATACTAACATCTTCATACCTGGATAGTTGACAATGCTAAAAAATTGTTATTCATAATTATGTACCTACTTTCATTGATTTCCTTCTCATTCTTAGTTCTTTTCTTTTCTTCACTAATACTAACATAATTACTTTCATGAGATCTGGAAGAACCTGAAAGAGATAAATGCAAGTTGTCATACCCATTATTTAAAAAGTTTTCTATAAATATTTTTAATGCCAATAATATGACATTTGATGAATTCCCATACAATAAATATGTATTAAAATAAAAAGACTACTTTACATGTATATTATTTGTACAAAATAATGGTTGACTGGTTAAAAGGACCTACATGTGTACTGTGTGTCCAGGGTTCAATTTCTACGAAATGCATCTCTGATTCAAAGATATATGAATATTAAAAATTAATTATAACTTGTATTTAAGAAAACTTTGTGAATCACTTTTCTTGCACAGGAGAGTAAGGCGTTCCTTACAAAAGGGTGCAAAAATCTTCCATTAAATATAGAGGTAGTGGCTCTATAGTACCTGAACAGGCAATTTGTGTCTTTTAATTCAATGTTGAGTGTTGGGACTGTGCGCTACTCTACACAAGTGCTATATACAACATTCATATTGGAGACTTGCCTAGCCTTTTATACAAAGAGCCTAAAGCATTAAACTCTCTCATGCATCATATTTTACAGAGTAATAAGTTACTATTGATATTCATACATTCATCCATCAATTGTTGTATAATTATGTTCATGGAGATATACCTTTATTTGATGAAGATGGGTTTCTAATGGGGTCCCTCGGGGAGCGTGAATAGTGTAAAGAACTGTTGGGGTCTAGTTCTCTCACAAGGTCCCATTTTCCAACTTCTGTCAGGGATTCCAATAATTTCTCGAAGGCTTGTGGTCCACGTCGCATTATGTCAATATACAATTGACGTTTTCGCGTACGAGCATCTTTGCTTGTGTCCTACAAATCGCAGTATAAATATACTAATAGGATTAGTTCTTAAAAAAATAATTTAACACCATAATTTGAGCTTTCATATAAAAATACGAAATGATTTGAGCATGACGATTTAAGGATACAAATATGCTTTGCACTTTCAATAGTTCAAAAAAACAAAGGATCACCTTGTAGGGCTCGATCATTTGTTCCGAGAAGACTCCCTTCTCGTAGAGTATGGACACCATAAGATCCAGATCGGTTTGTTCCACCAGGGAGGAGAAATTCCTCTGGATGGATTTCCTGTGTTCGTCTTGCATCTTACTTCAAATAACGTATTATCTTAGTAGTAGTAGACACAAAAGTAAACAGGTATCAAAAATCTTGACACAAAATGACACAATACTCTAAATGAATCCGTGTTTTAATTAACAGAAATATAATAAAAAATAGCTTTAAATAAGCTGTTCACTTGCATCAGATGAATTCCCACGATTTTAAATATAATACGAGAAACATACTACTTTCAAACTTTGATTAATCATAACTTAGAGTAGAGATTAGGACTGTTGATAAAATATCGATATATCGAAATATCGATATTATTATTTGAAAATATCGATATTTATTACTAATATTTTTTGGACGATATATCGATATTAAAATAACGATATCGATGATCGATATTTTTTTAAAGTAAATTTTTATTTTTTATTTTTTTTCGTAATTTATTTAATCTTCAAAATCATCGTAAACTTAATCTACCGTATTTTATTTATGAAAATTAAGCTAGCCGACATTCAATAATTTTTAATTTTTTTTTATTAATTAAAAATTTGAATTAAAAAAAAAACAGCAGTCGTTGGACTGCCGATAGAAGTGAAAACGGAACTATTATGTTGAGAGTTTATAAATGACAGTTCTTACTGAAAAATATTGGTATACATAATTGTCTTATTTAAATTTAAAAAATAATTACTAAGAACTATAACCCAATACTTATGTACATTTATTTATAATTTAATTTGTTTAATAAATCTACTGGACTATAAATTGTGTAATCATTTTTGAGCTGACTTACGATTTTTTTTATATAAAGCCGATATATCGAAATATCGATATTTTTTTTCGATATATCGAAATCCGATATTGATATATTTAAAAATATCGATATATCGAAAATCCGATGTTATAAAAAATATCAACAGTCCTATAGAGATGGGATATCAAATTATCGACTCGAGTTATTAACTCGAGTACGTTTCAGTCGAGTAAATTCTGTCTATCTCGGGTTCGGACGACTTGTTTATGAATCAATTGAGTGAACAAATAAAATAGCCTGAGAGCATGATTTGTTCCAAATTTGACGAATAATTAACACATTTTTATTTTGTGATCATCATTTAAATTCGGTTAAAAGTTACATTATTTTTAGAATTTGTCAATTTTTTTCATTGATTTCAGTTCTAAAAGAAATTTGTTTATTGAAATTTGTTTTGAAATGCTAGTTGTTAGATTTGTAAAAAGGCTTTCCAATGCATTTAAAATAAACAGCCAAGTAAATATCCTGCTCTATTTACTTAGCTGTTAATTTTTTAATTTAGAAAAATCACCAAACCAAACCTAAATAGTACGAGCCATTTTTACAAAAATGAAATGTTTTGCGAGCCTCACGCCCAACGTTATTACAGTCAGAAACCAGTAAACTGCGTTTTTTCTTGATTCGTTTGTGAACAGCTAGCTCAAACTCCATTTAGATCGAATCGAACTCTACTTAACTCGAGTTGCAATCTCTACGAGAAACTGACATTAATAATTTTGAGTTTATCATAGACAAACGTCAAACTTCAGTAATATTCAATTATTCAGAATTCATTCAGTTTGAGTACTTTCAGTTCAATAATTATTTTCTCAATTGGGTTATATTAGAGTAAAAGTTTGAACTCATCGAATTATAAAATCTAAGATAATGTTTCCGAAATTGATTTTTCTGTTGTCCTTCTTTGTAATAATTGGCGTCTCCATAGCTTATGAAAAGTCTGATATAGTGTCGGCAAAAATTGAGGTAAGTTTTACAAGGGGGCGATACCCAGAGCTATATGTACGATACCAAAGTTTATCACTTTCCCTCACAAGTTTTTTATATGCTAATGTATATATGTACATTGTAGTTACATTCTATATGAATTCCACCGATTTTAGTTAGAAATATTCTATCAATCCAAAATTGGAGCAAGCTAAACATACGCAGTACAACTTATTTTGCATCAATTTTTAGGCTCCTGCTTAGTTTTTGACGTTTATTGAATTTAATATCGAATACTTATTCTAATAACCTTATATCTGGTGTTTGATATTTATATGTCTATGAGGTCCTAATGCCTCCCCAGTGTCGCGAATATTTAAACCTTTTTAATTTGCGGTATGTGAAGTAGGGGGTATGAACTTGTGGATGGTTAGCAAGCTGCATATACCTGCTATGAGTAATATTACTACACATTACTGGTGCTTTATCTGAAGCTTTGTATTGTTTAGATTTTTTACTGATTTAAAAAGTGAAAGAGGTTATTCAATTGATCACATCAATATGTATTATTCGTAGTTTACACTTCTTGTCAAATTATTTGTTTTAGACATGCAGAGGATGCTCACTGAATAGACTGCCAGAGGTGAAGAAGTTTGTGATGGAGGATGCACCTTTCTATGAAAATGTTGAAGTCAAGTTTATTAGTGGAGCTCCCCCTGAACTTGTCCTCCTCGGTGGTAACGACCAAGAGTTAGAGCGCTTTCCTCTGTCAAACTTAAATCGCCAGGAATGCAATGAGCTTATACAGGACAAAGGATTCACAAAGAAATCAAAGAAGGAGGACTTGTAAATGTAATTTATGTAAATAAATAGGTTTTTCTGTATTATGTACAAATATATTAAAATTTGATTATCATAACAATTTGCCTAACAAAAATTTTAAGTTAATAAACTTCCATCATAGCTTAAGTTTCAATATGGATTTATTAAATGTGGTATGGTTTCATACAGCAAAAATGATGGAAGAATGTGCCAGTGAGTAATTTGTATATACAGAGATATTTGTTTACTATCGCAATGCATTAGTTTATAACTACTATTTAAAACTAGTAATGTAGAATTTTAAGGTCACATTCCAAGTATGATAGTCTTGTTATGAATACATAATAAGCAAACTTGTAAAACTATAGCCTCAAATAAAATAAAATTTTAAACTTTTCAAGGACTTTCTTTCATGTTAACCTTGGGAGAGACATTATCAATTTTATTTTTTATATAAAATTAAGTGGCAAATGAGCATAAAGTCAACCTGATGGTAGGTGAAAACTGCCACCCATGAACGCTTGTAAGCATCTTCATTTGGTACAAAGTTTCTATCTGAAGTCAATCAAAGATGCATGGCTACTCCATAGGACTAAGATTGTTGCCTCATATAAATATGAGCTAGCAACCACTCTTCTACCGAAACGCAAAAACTGCTTCATGCTAGTAATAGGTACATCTCTTTATAACAGCTTGGAAACTAATTTAAATGTCACTTTCATGTAAAGATAGATTTCCCAAGCTTATGTTAGAATGATTGTCATCCTTTCTTGACTCCCAACAACTTCTATCACTACATAGTATACAACAAAGTCTCTTCCTGCCATCTGTTTCTATGTATGCTTAGATCTTTATAAATATGATACGGATTTTAATGCAGTTTTTTTTAAATAAATAGAGTGATTCAAGAGGAAGGTTTTTATGTATAATACATAAGATTTTTGACTTTTAGGTGGAACAAAGTTCGCCGGGTCAACTAGTTTACAATAAATAGAAAAAGTTTTATGAGAGTTAATCTTTAATGGTCCTCACCCTTAGAGTAGATTTTAACTAACCTAACTCATCAGATTAGATGGCACCTAAAGGTAAAGATAGAAGTAATGTATAACAAGAAACATTACTGTTATAATATAGATTTCATAATACATATATTCAACTTCTGGTGACCTTGGATGAGACTGATGTCATAACAATTGCTGTGGAGTTACAAATGATAACATTATCACTAGGTATGGTTAGTTTCAATAGGTATTTCTAATGTACACAATTTTGGTGGTTTGGGTTATTATGAAACAAGTAATTAGGACTATATTAAAAAATAATAGTTTAAACATTGCACGAAAAGGTTGCAAATTATGATGCTTTGATCAATATTTTTCTATAAAGTCCTATAAAATAGATTTCGTCGTTTCGTTCGCCTATTTTACTAAACTGTGATAGAAATATATAGTACCTATAGTGCCCAATTCTTTGAGAATCTATTAACACGAGAGATATATTGTGGATGGGTTACTTATATGGTTACATGAAATCGAAAAGCGTGCAGTGCTGTTTTCATTTCTTCTTAAAAGCAAAAGATAAATATAGTCAAGAGTATACATGACAATTCAATTATTTTAATTATATTTGTAGATTATTAAAGTGCATTACTTTAATTAATGAACCTTAGATAGCTCATGATATTTGTCTGAAAACCTGGGTAACCAGCCCACCTAGTAACAATTCTATTTTATTATAATTTTATTTTATTAGTGTTCTTGCTCTTACAAATAGTCAAAGCTTGGATTCAATTCATATCTTCGGGGAGAGGGGATTTATAAAAACAAACGACAAGTGTAACTAGTAGTATATAATAATATAATATAGTATGTATAGATATATAATAGAGCGGCGAGGGCGTGCGTTATGTGAGCAGCGTGCAGTCCAGGTCCTCGTCGCGGCCCTCCGTGTGCGCGCGCCGCAGCACGCGCGCCACCACGTCGCCCAGCGCCTCGCGCGCGCCCTCCTCCAGCAGAGACATGCATTGCTGTTGAACAAGGGACATTTGTTATACGACTACCTATTCACAGAAATTATCCAATAATTTACATTCTATTTGATAATACATTTAACGTTAATGTACGATGGTGACATACTTGAGATAAGAAAACAAGTTTCTTTGGCGGTTGCATTTCTTGTTTTTTTTTTTATTGTGTGAGTCAACACATGATAGTACGTGCTTTATTACACTCATATACATCTATTACAATAAACGCCTTAAAATTGTCTTTATAATTACAAAAATAAAAACAAAAAAAACTTTTATGTTTCTGACTTAATGACTATAATAAGAATTTGTAGGTATTAGAATCAGTGTAGTTCAACCGGGGAAGTACCACCGCCACACCTATTTCCAAACTGGAGCATTTCTTGCGTTTCGGGTGAAGAGTGTGGTTGCCGACACTTTTATATGCGGCGTCCATCATAGTCCTCAGGAGTAGCAACGCATCTGTGATTGACTGCATATAGAACCCATGTTCAATTTGAAGTTGCGTACCGATGTCCATGGGCGGCAGTGACCACTTACCATCAGGTGGACTGAAAACTCGTTTGCAATTTCAATCAGATAAAAAAATAAATGATGAACCGCGTGACGGTTCGGTTACCATACACGGGTCTGACAAGCAATGGGGTACTGGCAGGTATCTGAATGACGAATTTAGATTCTTGTTGTCTGTGCCCATGACACCCACGCCATAGGAGAAAATCCAATTGTGGGGCTATGAGTGTAAAAAGCGTTTTTTGATACAAATTAACAAGGATAGCAGTTTTAAACGATACTATAGCGGTTTGAATTATTACCTGGTGGAATTCAGGGTCGTGCGGCAAGCGCAACACAGCGCGCAGTGCGCTCTCGGCGCCGGCGCGCACGTACGTGTTCTTCTCCTTGGTGCCGTTGACGAGCGCCGGCAGCAGCGCGCGCAGCAGCTCGCCCGGCAGCCGCTCGCCCGCGCCGCCCTCGCCGCCCTCCGCGCCGCCCAGCGCGCCGCCCTCGCGCCCCAGCGCGCCGCTCGCACGGGCCATCAGCTGTTTCACGTCGTTGCTCGAATGGTTCATGCTCTGGGACCATCAAAATGGCATTAATCCACATGGCTTTTACTACTTAAAACAAAACTTAATAGGCATTTGGACAATGACATATAACATTCAAACAATAGATTACAATGCTCACCCTGACAAACTGTGATAAAATATTGGGTGGAATCGGTCGATCCTTTTGTAGTAGATACCGCATTAGGTAGCCCATGCCGCGGATACCGTTGCACGCGATGGGGATCTTGTCGCTGGCGAGGTAGGCGAGCAGCGTCTTGTCCACCTTCTCCTGGAACTGTTCGGTGTAGACCACCTCGGGGGTCTCCTTGAGCGCGACGAAGAGTGCGCAGGATCGGCCGTGCGTGAGCAGCCAGTCATCGGGCGCGGCGTGCGCGGGGTGCGCGGGGTGGCCGGCCGCCAGCACGTGGTGCAGCACGGCGGCGTCGCGGTGCGCGGGCGGCAGGCAGTGCAGCAGCGCGCCCAGGCAGCCGCCCACCAGCGAGCGCGGCGGGTCCTCCGGGTGCGCCAGCATGCCGGGGCTGGTCAGCGTGCCCAACACGTTCAACGCGAGCTGCTCCGACATTCGTTTCCCGCCCGCCGTGATGATGTTGCGCAGCGCCTGCAGCATGGTCTCCTTGATCACGGGGTCGTCTACGGTCTTCACGGCGTTGTGCACGTCGCTGAAGATAGGGTCGGTACGCGTGTGGATGAGCACCAGCTGGGCGAGAGCGCTGCCCGCCTTAATTCTGACCGGTCTGTTTGGATCTTGGAGTGACTTTACGAAGGTGGTTTGGAGTTGCGGAAGGAACTGTTTCAGTTGCACGCCAACCTAAACATATACATAATATATTTTTATTTTAAAATATGGGATATTAGATAATATCTAAATACGCACAATAAAAAAAAACATAAATACAATATGGTTAGATACTTTAGCAATGAGTGCGGCGAGCGTGTCGAGTACGGCGGCTTTGAGACTGGAGTTGAAACGGTCGCCGAGGATGCGGATGAGCGGCCCGGTTACGTGGATGATGGCAGGTTGCAACGAGGTGGCCGGCGTCAGCTTCACCAGCTCGCCCAACATCAGCGTCGCGTTCTCTTTGTCCTCTGGCATTCCGTTGATGATCGATTCACGGAAAAGTGGTAGGAGAGGAGTCAGACCCTACAAACATTCAAATATGTCATAAAACATTAGAATAACAGCGATAACTTTATCGACTGATCGAGATAAAAATAAGAAATTACTTTTAGCTTACCTTGGGTAGACAGAATCCAGGCAAGTCGCCTTCGATGTCAGCGGCGGCGTAGCGCACGGCCTGGCGCACGTCGGGCACGTGCGCGACGAGCCGCTCGGCGTCCAGCGTGCGCGTGAGGGCCGCCAGCGCCTCCCACGCCATCTGCAGCACGTCGCGCGCGCGCTCCGCGAACAGCAGCAGCAGGCCGCGCAGCAGCACGCCCACGTGCGCGCACAGGTCCGCGCGCGTGTGCGTCACGAACGCGCACAGCAGCGCCGCCGCCGCACGCCGTCTCTCGCTCTCGGTCTCGGTTTCGGGCGTGCGGACAATTTCTAGTAGAGTGTCAATGATGCTGCAAAAAAAAAAAAGTTTCTTATTAACTACAAGATCAAAACTTTATAAAAATAACGTATATTTTTTGTTTTACCTGTCAATCGATTACTTTTTGTTTGGCAGATACTGAATAGCTTTAACGTTATCGACAATAAATTTCGAAATTTATGTAATATGTAATGCACACCATCGCACGCCGGCCTCGTCGACGACGGGCAGCAGCGCGTCGCGGCAGTGGTCGAGCTCGCGCGCCTCGTGCGGCGTGCCGCGCGCCGCCACGAGCGCGGCCAGCAGCGCGGGCAGCACGCGCGGCAGGTGGCGGGCCAGCGCGCCGCCCGCCGCCGCCGCCAGCGCCGACAGCGCGCGCGTGTCCACGCCGCCCGCGCCCGACGTCAGCACCGGCACCAGGTACGGCAGCACGGCGCGCGACTTGATCGACATGATCTGCTTCAGCCCGTCCAGCGTCGCGTCCGCCACCGCCGGGTCGGGGCTGTTCAGCTGCTCCAGCATGGCCGGCAGGATGTCGTCCAGCGCCTTGTTGCCGATGGTCGCGTGCAGGCTGTCGAAAGTGCGCGCTGCCGCCGTGCGCACGATCGGCAGCTCGTCGCACAGAGCCGTGCGCACCGTTGGAATCTGTACAGATATTATATGTAAAATATAAATATTGTAACAAACTCAAAAAGTTAAAGTGAAAGTGTAAATGATATTTCGTATACTATTTATGTACTACATTTTCTTATTTAAATTTTACAACGTATTGCATAATATATTAATGTAATATTAATAAGTGCGATACGAGCAAAATGCTTGCAGCAACGTAGTTACCAGTCCGTCAGCGAATGTGAGTACGGCGTCGCGCGAGGTTGAGGCGAGGATCTCGCCGAGCCCGATGCACACGCCCTGGCGCTGCTCAGAGTGCTCGGAGCGCAGCCCGCGTTCCAGGATCGGCACGATCTCCGGCAGTACGCGCTCACCCAACTGCAAGAACGTACATTTAAAATGTAGTATGATATTAAGACATAGTGTAATTATGTCTTAATATCATGCAAAGTAAAAAAGAATGTCTAATGAATTACACAATAAAGTGTTTAACGCATGATACTGACCTTTCTGACGAGATCACCGAGGGTCCTGGCAGCTACCTGGCGCTTGTCGAAGCTATCTGAGGCAAGGCAGCCTAAAAGCAGTCCGAATAGCGTTGGCAGGATTTCGCGCAGCGTCTTTGGTGTGTTTGTCACAACCACCTGCACATAAAATACGTATATTAACAATGTTTTTCTTTGCAACTGACAATAATCAATACGAAGTAAATTTGTTTGGACTCTACAATGTACTACGGTGTACAATAGCGATCGTACCTTCCAGACGTGCAGCGCGGCCTGGCGCACCATGAGCGCGACGTCGCTGCGGCCCATGTAGAGGCCGGCGAGCACGCGGTTGCGGCGCTCGTTGCCCAGCGCCGCCATGATGGCCTTGTGCGAGTGCTCCGTGCCGAAGTTGTCGTCCTCCGACGCCGTCTCCGTGCTCATCTTGCCCGTGACGCCCGAAACGCGGTACAGCAGGTCGCCCAGCAGCTGCACCGAGCTGTATCTGATGCGCCAATTGTCGTCGAACAGGCCCTTCTCGAGCTCGGGTAGAAGGAGCGTGATGGCAGATTCTGCGTACAAGTTAACGATCCTCTGGCCGGCTTTCAGCGCCGTCTCCCGCACGTACTCGTTTTCGTCAGCCAGCGCCTTCAGAATGGGGTTGATGATTTGACCGATGTAGGGCGTGAACTCCGTGGTGAAGGCGCCCGGCATGTATATGAACATCATGATGTAGCCGTCCTTCACGTGAGGCGCTATGTCCGTGCGTTCCGCTGTTGCTATTATATCTGAAGAAAATGAAAAAATCTTATAGAACATGTTTTGAGCCACAATGCATCATACATTTGGTAATTATATGAGAGGTTAAGCTAACCAGGCATAATCTTATGTAGTTTGTGCACGCCGAGGCCAGCCACCACCTCGGAGAGGCCTTGCGCGGCGCCCGAGCGATCCACGGAGGAGGACTCGGAGGTGAGCGTGTGCATGAGCCACGGCAGCAGCTCCTCGAAGCTACTCTCGCCCATGCCACGAACCATGGCGCCCAGCGCGCGCGCAGACTTCGATCGCACCTGAGTATAACAACACATGTTTATTTGTGCTCCATTAATTTGTATACTACAAAGTTATTTGAAAGTAATTGTATTGTCATTATACTATAATTATAGTAATTAGACTGCACATTCGACTATGATTAACATTACCTCTGGCACAGGATCAAGCAGCGAGCTCTTGAGGCCGGGGATGATGCTGGAGAGGTAGGGCATGAGGTCCTTCTGGTCGGTGAGCGAGTACATGTTGCCGATGATCTGCGCGGCCATCTTGCGCGTCTCGGTGCTGCGGTCGAGGAAGGCGCGCTGCACGACCGGCATGATGAGCGCCAGCGACGGCGCGTCGATGAAGTGCACGAACTTCGTGTTCAGCAGCTTCTGCAGGCACACCGACGTCTTGTTGGACGGGTCCTGCAGCGCTTGCAGGAGGACGGGGACGATTGCTGCAAACATTTTTTTAATTATATACACTATTGGTAAATGGTGGAAATAATCTTATAATTTACATAACTTTTAAGCTCTCTTACTTTAAAGTTCAAAGACTATCTCATGATTACTATCAGGCCTGTCAAAGATTCTCAGTACATTTACAATGAGAAACTTAAATACAAAAAAATCAGTAGTCATTGTATATGACCGATGGTCGTAAGCAGTAACTAGATTTATTTTATATGATGATGATAACAGTAAATCACAAAGTTATTTTACTAGCAATGCAATGATAAGCGCATTCTATACCCTGAATTTCCGGGTTCCGTATGACGGAGCCGATGACGCCGAGCGCCTCGGCGCCGGCCTCCTGCACGCGCATGTGCGAGTCGCCGAGCACCTCGATGAGCTTGGGCACGATGGACGGCAGGCACGACGACAGCTGCTTCGGCGCGCAGTACGCCATCGCGCCCAGCAGCTCGATCGAACCTGTGCGCAACCGCGGTTACATAGTTTTCAATAAAAATACATCAGATACATGATAATTATAACAACATGTATTTCATCTGTGTATAGCTAAAATTAGCATAAAATGTCACACATTTTGTATATCTTTTTTAAGCGATTTCACTAATGGGCACTTGTTATGGATATCATGAAAACACTAAGAAACACAAAAGTAGGTCCAGAATCGAAATCCAAATTCAACAACTAAACTTACTAAACACTGTGTCTTGCATGTAGCATGCGGTCCACCTGGTTGTAAGTGATCACTTGGCAGTGACCATGGACATCAGCGAAACACTTTATATAGAACAGGGGTTCTATCTAAAGTCAAAGATAGATGCGTTGCTACTTCCGAGGACTATATCTTATCTAAATCTCTCTCCGTCTCTCTCTCTCTCTCACACACACACACACACAAACACGCATACACAAACAAATGTTTATCATACAGTCTTCCGCGGGAGGGCACTGGTGACCTGAATTCAGGTTTCCCATACATATAATAGACACCAGGTTCTCACTTCGTAAGGTTGAGATATCCATATGTTTTAAATAATTGTAAATTAACTTAAGACCTTCTTTGTGAGAGAATTATACTATTTTCATTTCATTTCATAATCCTCGTGTAAAAGTGATCCGGCAACCACCTCTTTACATCGAACCGCAAGAATCGTTACAAATAGTTAAGACAGAAGACACAAAGACAGACGAGCATAACGTTAGTCTCACCGGCCTTAGTCCTCCAGTTGTCGTCCTGCAGCGCCTGCAGCAGCGAGGGCAGCACGAGCTTGACGCCGTGCGCGCTCAGCTTGCTCATGATGAGCTTGGCGGTGTCGTCCGCCGCCGCGCGCACGTACTGCGACGAGTCGCCGAAGCACAGCAGCAGGTGCGGCAGCACGTGCACGATGTACGGCTCGAACAGCCGCCCCAGCTTGTAGCACAGCATCTCGAAACCGAACAGCGCACCTGCCGGGTAAACTTACCCTTACTATATATATACTATGCAACATTGTAAAATACGACAAACGACAACGCTGGAAACATTCCAGCACGTTACTATTCAATACCCAAGGACTTGACACAGAAATTATTCAACGCATTAATATTATGTCCACCGGATTGTTAAATAAATAATGAATGACTTTACCTTCACGATATTTATAATTTTTCTTTTCTTGGATGGCCTCCGTAAGTTTCCCCATTACGTCCAGTTGTTTGAGAGACAGTATGCCGAGGCCCTTAATGATGCCAGCGATTCCATATGCGGCACCCTATAACAGTAATAGTTATCTTTGAAAGAAGAATAAGACGGTATAGATCATACTTGAATTACCGATAACTCCATTAATTACTAACAACTATGTTAAGAAACTGATAATTCCCAATTAGATATTTCCTTTTGGGAATTTAAGTTAGTTCACTTGCCTTTCTGTCGCCGTACTTCTCCGCAGTGAGGAGTTGCTTCATGAGTTTGTTCATAAGATTCGGAATTTCATCCTCGAGGGCCGGTGAAGTCACCAAGTGCGGTAAACAGTTGCTCACCGCCTCTTGCACCTTACGATAAAACAAATAGTTCCGTAAAGTGTTCTCATGTCATGCATTTTATTTATAATTGAATTGTGCTTACTGTGATACATTAATTAATAATGTTAATATATTCGTTGACACTGAAAAACATTTTGCTGTTATTGTGCGACTGCAAAGTTTATAGTCGTGTAAGTGGTGACACAAAAGGCGTATACGAACCTCCTGGCTGGGCGTGGACAGCGCAGTGAGCAGACGCAGCGTGATGGGCTTGATGCGCGCGTCGTGCGGCTCCAGGTGGCGCGCCAGCGACCCCACCAGCAGCACCACGCACTGCCGCACGGCGTCGAAGCCGCCCGACTTGGGCGCCTTGTCGAGGAACTCCTCGAACACGGGCAGCTGGCTGCTGAGCGTCTCCTTGCCGTGCATGTCCACGATGGCCATGGCGGCGGCCAGCATGTCCGTGCGCACCACGTCGCGCCGGTCGGCGAGCGCGAGCTGCACGAAGAAGGCCATGGCGGCGGGCACCTCGGCCGGCGTGAGGCGCGGTGCAAGTGCGCGCAGCCCCAGCGCCGCACCACGCCGCGCGCCCCATTCGTCCACCGCAGCCTCCGTCTCATGGCCGAACTGGTCTTGCTTCGCCGGAATTATCTGACAGACAAGAAATTATCGTACGTTATTAGGGTGCCCAATGCCCATGAACCAATGCTATTGATACCTAGTAAAAAAATTACGTTATTGTACCAATCGATCGACGTCGATTGAATGCATAGCTGGATTGGTGCGTGGTCAGGTGTAGCCTTAATATTATCTCAATATCATTAAGGTGTTCTTCCTATCACGAAAACCAAAACGTTTTTTTTTTTGAGTGGACATGATTCGAACGCAATAAACGACAGACACATGTAATGCTCACCGGCAGCTTCTCGGTGTAGACGTCGTGCAGCTGCTGCATGACCTTATGCACGGCGCAGGCGGGGTCGGTGGCGCGCGCCACGAGCGCGGCCAGCGCCAGCGCGGCGGCGCGCTGCACGGGCTCGGCGGGGTGCTGCACCTCCTCCACCAGCAGCCGCGCCATTTGCGCCTCCGCCTGCTGCACCCACTGCTCCGCGCGCGGAAGACGCGCCCATAGCTCCTCCGCCAGCTGCCTGTGTTATAATTGCGTCATACTTTTAACAATTAATTCGAATTAGATGCATATGTTTTCAAAGAGGCCCTTTTTCTTGCCCCTATAACTTCACCTAAAGGAATGCGTAAGCCATACAATGTTACAACATACGATTCGCCATCTAACGATTAACAACGATTATATTTAATACTGTATGGTGACTAAGTCGAATGTAACAATCTTTATAAATGAAAAACCAAAACGCCGCATGTAACAATAATCTTACTTATTATCTTCAGAGATGTCAAAGGTGGCGATGTAAAGACGCAATGTTAGCAACAGCCCGTAGCTGGAGTCGTCAAGCAGCGGCGGCAGGCAGTCCACCACACACAGCAGGGCACGCAGCGCAGAATCGCGCACCACCTAAACAAGTTCTTCCATTAAACTTGTTGTTACATTTACAACAAAACAATAAAAGTAATAAAAGTAAATCAATAATAATTGTTAAACGCATTTCTGCTAAAATTATACTTATTAAATTCATAATTACATAACATATGACTTGCTTATCTTCCTTTATACAGGATAAATTCCAATATAATTTACTTTATTGTTTACACAACGCAAATGCTGTGTATTTTCGCTTGAAGAATATTTCAAAGGCAAGGTGAGTAAAGAGTAAGCTCCCGTCACAGACGTTAGTGTCGTACCTCCTGCGGGCTCTGCAGCCCCGCCAGCAAACAGTTGACGTCCTCCTCGTCCACGGCGTCCTGCGCGGCGCAGCGCGCCGTCTCCAGCAGCGCGGCGGTGCACGCCGACGCCACCACGCCCGTGGCGCTCCCTGGTATACGAATAACGATTATAATATTTACTTTACGTAAACAAGTGTTGCATTTATGTTCCACTAAAATTTGCCTGAAGATGGTCGTAGACTTGTAACAGATAGACATTATTGAAGTGAAACTTCTTTATCGGGGTTGGAAAAAAAATTTGTGTAACATTTTTTCGTTACGCGCCATCTTTTTCTGTTACGCGCCATCTTTTTTTCCGTTACGCGCCATCTTTTTCTTATCCCTAACACGCGTAATATTAAATAGATTATTATAGATTAGATTATTAGATAAAGTTTAAGCCTTTTATTAAACTTTATCTAATTTAACTTTATTTAACCAATTTCTGTAAAGTTGCATATAGTAAATTATTTTTTGAAAAATAACGTCATAAAGAAGTTTCACTTCTTACGAGTGTACGCTAGTACACGCACACATTTTTATTTGTAGTCAGTTTACCAGAGATTTACCGGAAATCCAATCAAAACATGTTGATAATCTTAATGATAAGACTAATTCGAGTAGTTTTATATATACAAATCAGTAAATTCTTAAACGTATGTACAGATCAGTAAGATATGTATCATACTGATCTGTTCCAACTATGTATAAAAACCGTAACGTTGTTTTATATGCAGCAATAGGCGTGTCTATGATACAAACTTTATTTCAATAATTTATATGTGATAAAGACTTTTTAAGGAATAAAATAAATCCTCCTTAAGGAACACTTCAGACACGACTACAATAACGTTTATTTAGAACAGTGTCTTGAGAATAAGAATAAAATCATACTGTAAACGAATCTTATTGTTTATCACAGATAAAATTATAATAACAATAAACTGAGAGTGTACCGATGTTGTTATGATCAACCTACCTCGGAGGTCGATGAGCAGGCGGAACATGTGGTCGATGGGGAAGAGCGAGGGCCGCAGCGCGTCCGCGTCGCCGCGCAGCGCCGCGTGGTGCGCGATCACCTGCAGGCCCATCACCATCGTGTCCTCGTCGCTGCGGGTCGCGCTCGCCGATAGTCCTGACCACGACATTATCGTCACATTTCATTTTAACATGATAACAATACGTCACATAAAAATGCCTCCCTGATTGGACTTTACGTTACAATTTAGAGCATTACATAGAATATGATTTGTTAATCTTTTTGCAAGCCGTACACGCTTAAGTGTATGCATGTGCCTCACTCTCTATATGCTGCTCTGTGTGATTTTGCAGGATCATCCTTATACCCTAAGTTACGAATCTAATTTTAAAAAATGTCTTAAAAACTAATTAGATACAAAGTTAGCGTATTTTTTCAGTGTTATTTAAGTTATAAAAATAAACATACCGTATTTTAACAAGGGAAAGACGTAACAGAAGCCCGGTGCGTTGAGGAACTTAGGCGGTGGTGAGGGCGGATCGGGCGGCGTATGCGGACGTGCCTCCACAGTGGCCCAGTATGTCGCTTGAATGGCATACACAGTCGCTCGCTCTAGTGGCTCCTCCTCCAAAACCGGTTCTAAGTCACATTGCGGTTTTACTAACCTGAAGATGATAAATAATATTTAAAAAAATCTATACCTATGTCACTGCACACGGGATTTTCTTGCTTTGTGGCTGCCATGGACATAGAAAAAGGAATATATAGATACTCCTTTAGAATAAGAATCTAAATGCATCATTTAAATATTTGTTTGGCCTGGTATTGAACACGGTTGCAGTAGGTTACTGCAAGTGAGACCAGTACGGTAACGACTCACACCCGTATTCAAGAACAATACTTTCATAAGTAATGAAACAATACTATGCAAAGAGCGATACTATCCTGTGCGTTCGTTATGTCAAGCCATCTAATTCATAAACGACACTCAAGCTATACTTTGCTATGAGGTGCCATAGCGTTGGGTCGGACTCTGTAATTGGTCCATTTGTTGTAGCTGCATTCACTCTAGACTTTTTGACAACACTGACAAATCATTATTATTACGTTACTTGGTAACTTGTAACCAAGTTACGTAAACAACGACCAACCGCGAGTCGGACTCGAGCACTAAGGGTTTCGTATATTTCATACATTATCTGTAAAAATACATTAAAAAAATACGTTGGTTGTATGAGAGCCCCCATAAATACTTATTTTTATTTCGTCTTTAGTATTTGTTGTTATAGCGGCAACGGAAATTCACCATCTGTGAAAATTTCAACTGTCACAGTTTATTACACTTCGTTAGATACAGCCCGGACAGATAGACGGACAGACGGCCTGACGAACAGCGGAGACTTATACCCGTATTCAAGAACAATACTTTCATAAGTAATGAAACAATACTATGCAAAGAGCGATACTATCCTGTGCGTTCGTCATCTCAAGCCATCTAATTCATAAACGAAACTCAAGTAATACTTTGCTATGAGGTGCCATAGCGTTGGTTCGGACTCTGTAATTGGTCCATTTGTTGTAGCTGCATTCACTCTAGACTTTTTGACAACACTGACAAATCATTATTATTGCGTTACTCGGTAACTTGTAACCAAGTTACGTAAACAACGACCAACCGCGAGTCGGACTCGAGCACTAAGGGTTTCGTATATTTCATACATTATCTGTAAAAAAACATTTAAAAAATACGTTGGTTGTATGAGAGCCCCCGTAAATACTTATTTTTATTTCGTCTTTAGTATTTTTTGTTATAGCGGCAACAGAAATTCACCATCTGTGAAAATTTCAACTGTCACGGTTTATTACAGTTCGTTAGATACAGCCCAGACAGATAGACGGACAGACGGCCTGACGAACAGCGGAGACTTAAGTAATAGGGTTTTGGTTTTACACTTTGGTTACGGAACCATAATAAACGATGCTATGCGTTCCATAAAATAGCTCGACGGCTACTTTACCTATGCGTCGATTTTGACAAACGCATAGCGTTGGATTTTGCTTAAGTATTGTCTATGAAATAATTTTACCCATCCTTTGCGTTAGCTAACACTATGAGGCCACATAGTATTGTTTGTGAATACGGGTGTTAAGTTCGTTTCGGTTCGGTTAGTTTCGTTCGGTTTCGGTTTTACACTTTGGTTACGGAACCTTAATAAACGATGCCATGCGTTCCATAAAATAGCTCGACAGCTACTTTACCTATGCGTCGATTTTGGCAAACGCATAGCGTTGGATTTTGCTTAAGTATTGTCTATGAAATAATTTTAACCACCCTATGCGTTAGCTAACACTATGAGGCCACATAGTATTGTTTGTGAATACGGGTGTTAGTCCCGTAGGTCATAAAATTAATGTTATTTATGAAATTCTAAAATTATATGTTTTAGATGCTATTTGACTTTTATATGAAGCGACTCTATGTGATTCGCTCCTATCATGATCACTAACAATCATCACTACATGTCTGTGGAGATAGATGCAGATAGCACCATATCATATAAAAAAATGAAATGTATTCGTCGTAGTATCTTCTTTGATTAGGCTTTTTTGTCCACTAATACAATATTAAATGTGATAGGAGTGCACATAATGTTAGCATGTTTCGGTATAGTCGAGTATAGTGTATCGCATAGTAACCGCAGCGTGGTGCGCGCGACGTTGTCGGCGAGCAGGCGGCGGCGCGGCAGCAGCGCGGCGCGCAGGCGCAGGTAGGCGCGCACGGCGTGCGGCGCGGCCAGCGGCGAGCGCGCGCCGGCCAGCAGCGCCGCCAGCAGCCGCCGCGCCGCGCCGCCCGCCGCGCCCGCGCCCACCGCGCCCAGCAGCCGCGTCGCGCCCGCCACACGACCGTTCAGCTGAGGCACACAACGAACACGTCATACAATGCTGCCCGTTACTATCCTCTGAATCTTATTATCATTACAAATCATACTACGTTACTCGTAAATATTAAATCAGAATCTTATGAATATGACAAATGAGGATGTTAGTGAGGATGCATATTTGTTACTCTTTGACACTTTAAACGACACGAATAATAGCTTAAATTTTGATAGCTTATTATATTATATAAGAAAAAGAAGATAATTATAGGAGTGTGTACGTTACGAGCCAACCATATCAAGTGCTTTGAAATATATAATAAGTTAATGGTATGCCCACGTCTAACACATGAAAATGCTGACCTTAGAATATGTACAATTGTACGATACATATGCAAAAATTACTGATCGCAATTTCTCTAAAATAGTTTATGACTGATAATTATAAGTTTGTTTCTTAATAAATTTAATGGAAACATCTATTATGACTTTATAATTACCTCTGTTAGTCTTTCACGAATGGCACTCTCTTTTGCTAATTGAGCCTTCACTGCTTCCTTTTGTTTCGCTGTCAAGGGCACCTGAAAGATCATGTTTTCTTAAATACTCAACACACCAAGTACACTATGTTGTAATGTTATGTGTAGTAAGATAAGAAATATTACGTACCTCCGTAACTTTCCCCTCCTTCCTCTGTTTCTCCTCGAGCTCGCGCCGCAGCTGCAGTTCCTCCAGCTGCTCCTTGTAACTGTAAGCTTTACTTTCACGCTTCAAATTCATTTCCTTTTCTCTCTCCTCGTTACTGAAATAATGAAATAAAATTAATAATTAATTCGTTACATAATTCACATCATTAGTTTTTCAAATGAACCTACATTTTTTAAATGACCCTACATTATTAGTTTTTTAAATGATGAGTCTTTTTAATTAACCAAATCTACTCCAGGTGATAGTGATATTCAAACTGAATAGAAATAACATCACCATACTATGTCTATACTATACTATGTATGTCTGTTGGCACAATTGAGTGCTTAGCCATTCACATACAATTTACAAAACAGGGGTATAGACAGCGAATTGATCTTACCCAGGTATGACGCTTTTGTCGTAGAGGTGTCCGGGCGGCGTGAGGAAGGCGAAGTACTCGTCGCGCGTGACGCGCAGCAGCGCGGGGTCGCGCAGCGCCCGCAGCACGCGCGCCAGCGCCGCGCCCGCGAACCCGTCCGCCGCCGCGCTCCACCGGCACAGCGTCGACACCACGTTCGACATCACCTGCGCATAACCAACCGTACACTAAGGGCGAGTTCCAGATGACGCTCACAAAGCCCCAAACGCCCAAAACGTAGTTCCACAAGACGACCGCGGTCGTTATGGTCGCGGCGAAAACGTCACTCATGACGTCATAACCTACGCCCACGCGACGACGCTTACGACGACCCATCTAACAAGGTGGGTCGAATCGTTCCAGTAAAGAATACGTCAGTAAAGCTTACAAGCTAATGGCACGGGAAAAAATGCGGTCGTGAGCGTGCGCTTTGTAAACGTCTAATAGAACGCACCCTAAGTTGCTTTGCCGCGCTGCAATTTTTGCTACGTATTCGTAATAACACTTGAATTATGAAAGATATTTTAATGTAGCTGGAATCCTCTAAGCATACAACGTATATCGATTTTGATGATGGACGTTGTGTATGCAAAAATTCGCAAAAAATGTAGTGTTCCTTATAAAAGTAACTGACATGATTTTGTGACAAATTACACGAATTAATTTCAGTCTAAAACTACAACATGATTATATTGTTCACTACCAACACATTAGTGTTTTCATATTATTTGATAGTACTAAAACTAAAATTCAGTACTAATATCTGATAATACTAGAAATAAAATTATCGGTAAATACCTCAGTAGGTTCATAGGCTTCTATATAGATATTTTTCAGGTTATTGATATATGCTGCGACGAGGTCGCTGGGATCCAGCTTCAGGTGGCGCACGAGCCGCTCCCACGCGTGCTTGTTCATAGCGTACACGAGCGGGTGGTGCGAACATGGCAGGGCATCTATTACTAGGCTTTCGGAATCTGATTGTTGATAATCTGCAGAACATAAAAAATACACCAGATATAATTTAAAATGTCAGACATTGTCATTAAATTGTATAGTGATAATTTGTGTCCGTTAAATTATGGGCACATTCTTATTAGTAATTTGCCTATTCATTAAAATAACAGTAAATAAATAATTCATTATAGACGTAACAAACGAGCGTGCATTACATCTGACATTAAGCGGGCACTGCCACTGAGAGACATCAATCTTAGATAAGGAAAGAAGTCTGTCTGAGGTCGATCACAGGTGGGTTGGAGCACTTTGCATATATTTCCGTTACCATATATTTCAAACCAGAATACAGCAAAAATGAACACTTCATTATTAGGCAGAAAAAGGTGTCACACCTTTGGATGGTTCTACCTTCCTACCTGTCAATTTGTTAATTTTGAAATATCACAAGCTTAACATATAACACATTTTAGATAAAATATATTAACAACGCAAATTTTAGCAGAAAGGTAGGATAATTATAAATATCTGACCTCTAAATGAACACAATGATTGAACACAATCAAGTATCATCTTCCCCGTGACTTCGCTGCCCTTGTCCTCCGGCGGCGTCTTCTCCTTCGTGACGAATATCTTGCCCTCTTCCAGCACTTCATTCAACGTTAGCACTAAGTTCCGTGCTATTTGGACCCTGTCTGGGTTGCCGAGCAATGATTTAACTTCCTCTACAGCGGCTAAGCGCACTGCATTGACGGTGGACAGTAAAGTCAGTACGAACGCGCGATAGGCGGGCGACGCGCGATCGCTTGCAACACTGGAGTAGTTTTCCAACAAATTTCTGCATAGGAACACCACCTGTATTAGGACTATAAAGGAGTAAATGTTATAGTGCTACCTGATATACTAAACATTTATAAAAATAAAAAGAAATATTAAAATTTTGGCATATCAACAAATGGATGTCTGCAACATCTAGAAAAGGATGCTAACAAGCAATATAAAATTTCTTAATCTGCAAAATTATTATTTTTTAATACTAATAAATAAAATAGTTTTTTAAATTTTAATTGATGCAATATTAGCCTGTACTTGCACTTGTCACTTGCCCAACATCAATCATCTTCTATAAATTAATTTTGAAATTTATGCAGTAAATTTAATTTTAATAACGTTCATCAATCAATAAATACAAACATGTAACGAACGGAGCGTCACATTTGGTGGACAAGCGAATGTACCAGCGCCATAGGATCCTGCAGAAATGTAGGGTTGAGAGCTCACCATCGTCAGCGGCGGCGGCCAGCAGGCGGTCGTGCAGCAGCACGCGCGCGGCGGCGGCCGGGGTCGCGCCCGCGCCGCCCAGCGCCGACAGCGCCAGCATCGCGCACACGCCCTCGCTCACAACCAGCGGCTGCAAGGAGACCAACACATTGTAAATGGCCACATAACATTAGTGTCGGTTATATTTGGAGATAAAGAGTTGCAGTCAACGCGACACAGAACAGGATAAAAGCATATACTATATGGTAGCTTTATTTGATCATAGAAAGGACAATACATGTTACGATAAAATTATATAATTTTAGTTTTGCAACTTTTGTTGGACGGATTAGATAATTTTAGGTCAACCTGCAATGGTTGCTGGACGGCTTTCTCGACGGCGGCGGTGAGGACGGGGCGTAGTGCGTCGGCTTGCGCGGGCGTCGCGGTCGAGTGACGCAATGCGCGCGCGATTAGCGACACATAGGCGATGCGCACGCCCTGTGTTGTGTTCTTCGCCGATAAGTTTTTCTGTAATCACCGTAAAAATTATTAATAGCACATTGAAATATCACAAATCACATTTGCGTTCAGAAATAGTTATGGATTTCCTTTAAAGCCGGACATTCATTGTAAAATAATATTGAACGAGAAATAGTCGAACGGAAGTCTGGGCTTGCACACAAGGGAAATAGTATTAAAGCACTTACACGAAATTTACTGTTGCGAAGCAACCATTTTATGAAACAAAACGTCACCTTGAACATTTGCAGCAGCAGGTCCGGCAGCGCCGCGTCGGCGCCGGGCTCGGGGCGCGCCCAGCGGCGCGCGGCGTCGAGCGCGACGCAGATGGTGCGCTCGTGCGACTCGCTGTCGAGCGCGCGCGCCAGCTGCGCCAGCGCGTCCTGCAGCAGCGCCGCGCGCGCCGCCGCCGCCACCGCCAGCTGACGCAGCACGCTCACGCCCTACACATAATACATTTTAAATTTCATACTTTGTAATCGAAGGTACAATTGATCCAAGAAGCTCACAAAAACAAAAAAATGAAGATTTAATTTATTTTATATCATGAGTGTACAGAACATAAGCCTCTTTCTTTAGTTCGAATTTTCGAAATGCACATTCATGATTTCATATTAATAATTAACAGACTGTAGATAATTGTACAATTTGAATAATAAATATCTCGCAATTATAAGTATGAAATACATACAATGAAATACATAATTGAAATCAGCCACATTTTTTAAAATAAATAACTCACATTCAAGACAGCAATTTTATCCTCGCTTGACGTGAGTTTGCCGCTGGCGCCATTATATTCGGCAAAGGCGTGATTGAGCAGTGCGCGGGCGGGGGCTGGGTCCTGCACACGCTGGGCAAGGTTGGCTAGAGCGCGTCCGGCTTCCACTCGCACCCATTCGTCGCGGGAGTGTAAGTTCACTATGAATTAAAAATAACAATAGTTGGACACTTCCTTTTAATTTGCAAAATCTTAACCTTAATAATATGTAACACTATACTCGAGGCAAATTCGATCTGGAATAAATGTAAACAAACCATAAAAAATCCTAAATAGGGTTATCACCAACTTGCACGAATTTGTACACAAATGCATTTTATATTCAACCAAAGTATGCATAAAATTTTCGCGAAGTAATTTAATTAGGATGAGTTCATTAACTAATAACAACCAATTGTAAGATAATATGCTAAAAACAGTCAAATAAAATTTATTTATTATTATAGTCATTGTATAACTAATGATGTTACAACCTTAATTCCATGAAGGGATTTGCAACCTATTATAAGTTACAGGCAAAAGTTAATAATAGGTAAAAGACGGCTGATAAAACAACAAAAAGTTGCATTCCCCTGTCTGTCAGTAGTTGCTAGGCAACGCTTTGTTATTAAACATTCCATATCGAATTTGCCCCGAGTATAGAATATATCATGAACATTTTCTATTAATATATTACAAAATAATTTGTATAATTCAATAAGCTTAATTGACTTACCGATAAAACTCTTCCCTATGTCCACAGCAACTCCATCAACATAAATGCCGAGATTCGCTATAACTTCTCCAACAGCCTGTATAATGGTCTCAGGGCTCCTCAACATAGCTTTGTGCAGGGAAGGTAGGAGTGTGTCATGTATATCAGACTTGTCTAATGTATGCAGAAGATCTGCACAGCCCTGAATGTAATTTGCGTTTGGACGAGTCTTCACTGTGATCATGGTCTTTATTAAGCTCTCTAGCATTTTAGCCTGTAAATGAATAAAACATTTTTATAATTAAAATATTAATAAATTAAATATCGCCTATTCCTTGACTAACATGTGAACAGTTAAGGTGAAATCATAGCATGATATTCCTACAATCTAATGCTAATAAAATTTTATTTACCTTGTGTTTCGACACTAATTCCTCATCCCCAATTTGCTTAGCATGGCGACAGAGCGCAGAGAAGGTGACGCACACATGCGGCCCTGAGTCAGCTGGTAGGTCTAACAGCACCTTCAGCCACTTTTTTAACTTCTCCTTGCCTATGGAACACCAGGATGAATGGAGCTGAAAAACAACAGCATTTTTTACATAGAATACAGCACCACACTTCGATAGCATTTAGTACATTGGTTTATCAACAATGTCATTTCAACAAAACATTTTTTGGTGTTCTTACATTTTTGACTCATAATAAAACCTAATAAACCATCTAAATTAAAAATAACTCCAAATTCCATCATACCAAAGAATAGGCATTATGATTCCTCTTCTTATTGCCATAAGCAGTAACAACAGCGAGCAGCTTGCCCTGGGCCACCACCAGGGTTTCATAATCCACTCCATCTTCCTTACTTTCCTTAAGACCCTCTTTCACCACTACCGCAGACCAGCCAAGTGCATATAGTCCACTCTCGCAAATGCTCTTTCTGTGAAACAAACATAGTCACAATGATCAATAACTTAAATAAACCCACTAATCCAGGGTTTGTAATGTCTGCTGACCTAGGAAGAAATGTATACAAAAGTAAATTCACACCACTATATACCAAACCACTCAATTGTGTTTGCAATGTATATTTCATAGTAATCATAAACATGCAAAGGTTTAAATTGAAAGTTGTATTGGGTATTATTTTGCCCTTATTTTATTTTACAATATTCATACATACTCATCGGCAGGCAGGTGTGTTAAACATTCATTCAACAACATTCCTGGACATCTGTGATCAACCCCTAATTAGATCAATCTTAACTGAGGTTGTCTACAGATGTTGTACAACCTAGACCCTACATCAGTAAATAGAAGGGCCAAACACTACTGTTGACAGAAATAGACTTGATTTTTTTTAGAAAACACTATGACAGTGATTCTTAAAAAAAATCAACAGCAAATAGTCGTGAGCCAAAAATCATAGGGTCTATCACCTTTAATATTTGTTATGATTCTTCTTTTAATGTTAAATTAACACAAAAAATAAATATAAAACTATCAACTTACGATGTAGTAGTATTTCTTAGTTGTTCCGATACCTCTAGCAAGAGAGGCAGCAAGGACTTCAGAGTGTACTCCCGATGCTTGGAGGCCAGGTACGCCAGCAGACCACGCACATAAGACTGAGATGCTGAGTCTCGGTAGCGGTTCAAAGTAAGCATCAACACGCGGCACACATACCGAATGTGGGCTTCCGTTATACCTACTAAACATAGTTACTGTCAGTTATGGCTAGTGGTGTTTAAAACATATTTATAAATGTAGATGTAGAAGAATCTTGTAATGTTGATAAAGTTCATAAAGTTTAAGAAATACAACAAAAAAATAATAACAGTCCATACTATAATATTGACCTGTGAATTGACATGGAGGCCCGTTATTTTGAGTATCGTGTAGATCTATAGAAGGGCTATCAAATATCTGGGCGACGGATCAATATAGCTATTTACATCCTTTCCTTAGTAGGTTATGTATATAAATATTTGATAATATTGTCGTGCAGCTTTGATAGACAATATAGCGAATGAGAGTTAGTACTTACCGGGTGTGGACAAAACATTCTGAATTTCTTCGAGAACTTCACGTCTCTCTTGCAAATTTGCGGTCTGTATTTTAAATGGTATATCCTTCAATTTTTGCAGGCCCTGTCAACAAAGTTATGAATTACACTTTTGCCTTTCTTTCAATAACCTAATAAATCGTGTATAATATAATTTTACCTCAGAATCTGCCATTTTTTAGAAACATTCAGAAACTATTCTATCCTGAGCACACGTCTCGCTAAGAATCACAGACGTAAAAAGGAAGACGACGTCAAACGAAATGTCAAAATTATTGCTTTATTGACAGGATTGAAATAAGTTGACATTAAAAAAAAACTAAATAAATCCTTAAAATTTTATTTTCATACACAAATTTTATTAACATATTATGTACCACGTGTATATATTTCTCTTAATTTACTACTTGTATTATAGTTATAGTACTTAATAGAGTAATGTACGCTGATAGACAAGAAACCAAGGCTATAAACTCAATATCAGAAAAAAATAGTTGTCAATGTCAAATAAAGAATATGGGCGCGTTCCAGATGGCGCTCACAACACTTTCGCTTACGACCGCAGTTTTTCCCGTTCCATTAGCTTGTGAGCGTTCCTGGCGTAATCTCAAATGGAACGGATTAAAGAGCTTTTGGCGCGCGGACGTAAACAATACATCAGCTGGCAAGTTAGTAAAGAAAGAGGTTATGTTAAAATGTGTATTACGCTTTGACGATAAACTATTAAAATTAAATATTTATTGTTTGAACCGATGTAATTAAAATGGCTTTTACGGCGGCACTTGGATATTTAATAACAAGTCGCAATAATGCTTCAGAAAGTTCTAGTTCATCAAGTTCAGATGAAGAGTGGAGTACCATTTTGCAAAATTACGATTGTGAAAAAATAAAACTTCGACCACGTATTATTGATTACTACATATTCCTCTTTCCGCATTAAATAGAGTCTCACTCTCACGGTCGCCATATTCATGCTATGACATTTGAAATTGGCGCCAATTTTCTCAACGCTCACGGCGACCCACCTTGATAGGTGGGTCGCCGTGAGCGTCGCGTGGGCGTGAGTCATGACGTCATGAGTGACGTTTTCGCCGCGACCAAAACGCCCGCGAACGTCTAATGGAACGCTGTTTTGGGTGCCCAGGGTGTTGTGAGCGCCATCTGGAACGCGCCCAATGTCAATTGTCATGTCACTTGTCACTTGTACTTCAATAATGTAAAGTAAACGGAGTTGTATTTTTTTATTATTGAACGATTATTTTTCGCAATCTCTAATTTAATAAATAATAAAATATGGAATTAAATATGTCCTCAAGACAAAATCAATTATCACACCTGGAATCGTACCTAAATGAAGTCGATACAGAAGTGACAATGATATTACAGAGTCTACAGTGGGATAGAAAACATTTATTAGAGGTTATAATTCTTTTATTCTCTATATTTTAATATCCTGTAGATATTCTATTCCACATTCTATTCGACATCAAAAACTATGGATATAAGTAGTGTAATAATATGAATGTTATTAAGTTGCAAATCTTTTTTACTTTTACTTAAGTTTTTCTTTAAGGTTACTTTTCTAAAAGGAATGTGCAGCAAAATTGAAGCAAAGCTACGATAAGTGATACAGATAGACTATGAAAATACTATGGCTAAATCAAACGCGATATCTAGCTTGCATCCCCATCCTCTCTTAGGTCGCGTCTCTCAACATACAAAACATAAGATTGTTTAATCCATTCCCACCAGAGCTAAGCTTATTTATGATAACCGAGCAATCCTGTTATGATGGGTCCTACATATATGGACCAAACTAACAATTTGGCAATTTTGACTTTTTAATGGTAAACTGGCTATGTATTGTTTACGTCAGCATTGTGACAGTTGTAATTCTACTTCCGTGCTAAAAAAAACCTAAATATATTTTTAGTCATAGTTGTAGTAAATTAGATGTGATTGGTACACTGTAGGAGATTCAATTGCTACTTTCTATTGCTTGAACCCAAAAAAAGGTTAAGCATTATTAATTTACTATAATATGACAGGATGATTCATTAGGTTTATCTATTTTTAATCTTTATCAATACATACATATAAAATAAGCAAATGTTTCAAAAGATCAAATTTTTATTGGATGTTTGCAGCAAAGGTCATTGGTGCCTTGTCAATACAATTCAGAGCACAGAGTACCCCCTGATAAACTAATGGACCACGAAAGCAGATGCTTTTTAAAAAGTCAAGGCTACATGGAGCATGATCGCCTGCTGCCTAGCCCCCTTGACCCGGATGCTAGCACACTCATCAAATTAAGTAAGTGCACTAATCTTTATTTAGAATTACGTTGGAAAGTTATGTAGAATTAAGTGGATTACCCAAATTTACTGGATTGTTAGTAATTTAATTGTATTTTTAACTCTCTTATTAGGTTCCTCAATTGGTAACTGAATAAAGCCACATTATGAAAATATGTTGTTAACATATATATTTCTATATATAATAACTAAACAAATACTGTCTTTTAAATACAAATACTGTTGGAATGTCAACAAGTATTATTTACTTCAGAGAGAAGTTGAGATAAATTAAAATCGGAAAAAAATATGGAGACATTATTTTTAATGCGTAATATTCACAGATTTTCAATAAATTGTGTATATGTATGTATGTATGGAACTAAATATATGCATGTTTCAGATGCAGACAATATTGCTGAAATAATTAGCAATGCTTCAATATCTCAGGCTTTGTTCAAATCAGGTGAGTACAATTATTTATGATATGCTAGATCAAAAACATTAATAAAATAAATTCTTTTTTCTTATTATTTCCAGTTGAGATTGGTCCATGTGGCTGTGATAAATTATATCGTTATTATTGTATCCTTTAAATAACTATGGTTCTTTTTATAATAAGTGTTATATATTAGATACTATTTTTAATTACAAAGAACTCAACATAGGATATAAAGCACATCTGAGCTATTTCATAGCAAATATAAATGTGTAATCTACTGTCCATAGCCATAGCTAAGGTTCTGGCTTTCTGGTGTTCACTCTTTGCCACATTGGGTTGACTTACTCATATGACACAGTACAGATTATTTGTATGTATCTCTAGCATATGATTGATATTCATTATATAATCATGTGTGTAATTGAAAAGTTTCCCTAACAAACTCAAAGGACCAGGATGCAGTGGCAATCAGCCACTTACACTAGAGCGACTTCAATCGACGTACACGGCCGATGAGCGTGGAGCAATACACAGCGCGGTGGTTGCACAAGTTCCTTCGTGCCATAATCTCTCAGACTTGGAACTATTGAGGTAAAGTGCCACTTATATATTTCAAAGTAATTTACAATTTTCTTTCCAAACTCCATTCTTAAAGTACTTTTCATCAAAGTACACTGTGACAAAATAGGTTCTATGTACTTTGTCTAGAAAATTGCTATCTGTTGATTTCAGTTCGCAAGATGATAGCAAAGAATCGAAGCCCAAATCGAAGCTGGAGATCCTCGCAGAGCTCCGCGACATGAAGCGGCGGCGCACCAAGTACCGCGTGGCGGCCAAGACGCGCAACTACTCCGACGTTCTACGAGATGTAATCAATACACAAGTCAGTTTTTGCATTTTTGCCATAAAAACAGAAAGTTAGCTAATTGAAGTATATTCTCATATATAAGTTGTTGTTTTTTTGCATTGTGGCACGTGATCAATCGCGTTGATTATCAAAAATGAATGCCCATTTGAAACTAATGAGTAAAAATAGAATTTCAATGAATGACTATAGATTAGGGTTAAATTAAATTTATTAGCTACGTAGTCAAATTTTAATAATATTTATATGTAGTATTTCCTACATGCAGATGGAATTATACACGCAAGCACAGGATAATTTAATGGATCGAATCAAAAAAGAAGAAGGTGATATTAATGCAAAAGTAATTGAAGGTTACAGACGAAATAATAAAAGTACTGTTCCAAACCAAATTTTAAAAGCAACTGAAGATGCACACAGTAAAGTGTCTAATCACTACTATAGTAGAAAAAGAAGACATGTTGATGATACTTATGATGCATATAATTCAGCAAGTTGTTCGAAAACACAGGAGCGGGATAGGGATATTAGGAAAACTTATGAACATAAAGATAAAGATATGCCTTATCTATCAAGCAAACGAAAAGATACTTTACATAAAACGGATGATAGACACACAAAATATTCAAGGGCGAATTATGATGGACATAAATATGATGACGACTACGAAAGACGAAAAAGACAGCGTGACCAAAGTGGTGATTATAGAAGAGAAACACAATCTAAAACAGGTAGTATAGACGCAACAAAGGATATAAAGAAAGGAAAACGTGAGTTAAGTAAAGATATGCACAATAGTTCTGAAGAAAATAATTCAAACACACAAAGAAAGACACAGATACATGATCAAAATGAGCATGGTAAATTGAAACAAGAAAATAAAGATAGGAAACCAAATAAAATTAGTCCCAATGAGCAGGAATTGGTAAAATCAAATGTGGCAAAACTATCTTATCACAATAATTCTTACAGCAGTGATGATAATGACTATATGGAAAGGTCCAAAGTTCGTGATAAATCAAAAAAGACTCATCGCAGACATAAAACTCATTACTCAAAGGAAGACAAAGAAAGAGACAGACGCTATAATGAAGGCACCATTGTAGTAAAAAAAGAGCAAAATATAAGTGAGGAAGAAAGTGATGTAAGCTGTTACAGTAAATCTGCTATACCATACCACCAAGGTGAAAAATCGTTGAAAAAATACAATAGACATGATCGAAGGGATAAGAGAAAGCATAGAGATGATGAAAGATATAAAAATAAAAGTATAGAGTATGAAAAGGATGATTCATATACGCGGCAAAAACGTACGGAAACTGAAAAACACATAGGTAAACATTATACACATTTGAAAGAAGAATTGGATTCAAGTGAAGATGAACAAAATGAAAGGGCGTATGTTAAAGATAAATATCATCACAGCAGAAAGTCATCATACAAATATAATAGAGACGACAAAAGGTACTCAAAATCATATGATAAAAGGTCCTAAAAATATTCTGAATATAACAATAACACGAAAACATATAAAAATAGCCGTGACAGATTATATAAATACAAAAAGACTAAAATATACATAAAAGATTAAGACTCAGCGGCAATAATTCGGAGTTAGAACCTTGATAAATAATTTATTCATGAATGATGATGTATTTATTAAATAAATATGCATACTATTGTTATTGTACGAGTATATTTTAATTTTTATATGCCCTCGAGCCCAAAATTTATGACCTACCGAATTGTGCCAAGTTAAAGCCAACTGATTAAATATACAATGATGTATGATACAGTAGGCAGTAAGGTATATAAATAAATATTTTGTCGACAACTCATTATTGTCCCACTGCTGGGCATTATTATCTTCTCTCAGAATGAGAGAGTTTAGGCCATAGTCCACCGCGCTGGCCAAGTGCGAATTTGTGGACTTCACACACCTCCGAGAACTTTTTTTTAAGAACTCTCGGGAGAGTAGGTTTCCTCACGATGTTTTCCTTCACTGAAAAGCAGTGATAATTATTTTTTAATACGCACATGAATCATTGGTGCGTGCCTGGGTTTGAACCCCGGACCTCCCGATTGAGAGGGCAAATAAATATTTTAGATTTGATTAATTCATGATTCTTTTGGAAAACCTATGCAAGTCCATATATCCGTATTTGGGCAAATATGGATTTCAAGGCGCGTTTCAAAATGGCAATATTGCAATGACGCGGGCACAAATGTGGTTTTTAAACCACAATATTTATATAAAACCTGATGAAATCAAAGTTAAGTTTTAAATATCAATAACATAACAAACATAATAAATGTGAAGATTGTCATGATTTGTATTAATAAAATAACGTGATTATATAATGTGTCGTATTTATTATTATGCCTTGACGAGTAAACATCATAGCGTCTAATATTTTTTTTTGTAATTTTTGTTAGTTTCTGCTAGCAGCACCTCGTATTTTTTATATTTTACTAAAATCCTTTTCTGCCGCAATGTAGTTACTAGATGTTATTAGTAAAAAATAAAAATCTGATACAACAAAAAAGCCTGATCACATGCGCCATATTTGAAAATTATATTCTAACTTTGTAAACTAATTCGATTCCAATGATATGTCTTAAGTTGCAATCCGTCTAGCCCAAGGACAACACAGGCTGTGTTGCCGTCAGTCTAGCCATTTGGGCTGAAGCGCGTGCCAAAGAAATAAACATACATAGCTATGTTTCATTCATACGCTCGAAAAACATTATCTTCCTTCTGATACACTCGGGTAAAAATAGGAGACTGTATAACGGCATTTTTATTCGATACCTATACCTTATTATAAAGCCAAAAAAGTAAATACTAAAAATCACTAGACGAAGAAAGCTGCAGTAACAATATTGCAACTTAGACTTAGGGAAGCACTAAATCTATGATCAACTCCTGGCACCATTCATTGTCCCATGTGGGTTGGTTTACAGTCTACAAATGTCTATATTGGTGACAGTAACCACTGCGAAATTTAAAAACTACATTAACACTTCTGACGAAAACATTCTTATTCTAAGGTCGAAAACTATCTGGTGTCGCCCTTAATGACAGGTGAATGACAGCTTTGATTTTATTTTAAAATAGGACGAAAAAAAGGAAGTCGGAATAAAATTTGAAGCAACTACTGTATCAATTGGTTATATTGTAGGTACCACATAATTATATCGGCGTATTGTAATCCACGTCAATCATTCATAAATCATTCTTGCTTCGTATATTACTTCCTAATTCAATCAGTTAAATGATAAGTGGAGCGTAATGATTACTTGCTCCTACCTCGTTTACTATAAGAGTACCTACTCGTTATAAGAGTACATCGAGGAATTTTTTTTGGACCCTGATATAAACGAGTAAGTATTTCTTAACTAAGAGGTATTACATTGTAGTTAAAAGCTTTTGTGTTGACCGTAAATATTATTCTGTTGTTATACATATATATTTTTATTAAGCTAACTAGTAGAAATTTATTCAACGTACATACATAAATACTATACTTATAATATGAAATACATGTAGCCTTGTTAACGAGACGCATCATAATCATATCATCTCATTAAAAATTTCGACCTGTTAAGTATTTGTGGCCGAGGCATTAAAATCATAACATAGGTACAATAATGATTATAGCAGTTATTCTACACGCATTCTACACTCATAGCCCCACATTAGGATTTTCTCCTGTGTCGTGGGTACCATGGACACACAACACGAATACACAAACACCCAGACCCAGAACATGAATCTAAACTCATCATTCAGATACCTGTCTGGCCGGGAATCGAACCCGGGACCCATTGCGCGTCAGACCGGTATGGTAACCGCTCCGCCACGCGGGTCGTCAAACAATTCAAGTAGCAACAGTTGTGTAAACTTAAAATCATAGTTTAGTACCGAAACCCAATTTAACATTGTATTGTACCTAATGTCAATACCTGTGCTCTGATTTCAAATAAAAAAATAAGAATGTTGAAATTCGAACCAAATAATATTTATTAATTAGAGTACAATATGATGTCAGCTTGTCATTAGGTAGTTGCAATGTTATTTATCTTTGCGTTAAAATTTAAACAGTCGTCCAAAATTAGACACGCAAACAATCATTTTAAAATCATTAGAAAAGACAACTTGATGTAGACTTAGAATGATGGGTCTGTTAAGGTAGAAATATTTATCTTGCGTTGAAAAACACCGATCAGAACAGCTGCCGAATAAGTCACAGCTATCGTTGACTTCAAATCCTATTGGGAAATGTTCAAGTATTACGTAACGCATTTTTCAAAGATTTTATACCCCCTACCACCCAATATAATGCAAGGTAACGGTTTGCTGCACCCTATTCTACCTCTCTGAACTTTGGCAATAAGTCGCTGTGGCCGTATTTTACTTAAATAAGGTTTATGTCGTCAACCCATTATTGTCCCACTGCTGGGCACGGGTCTTCTCTCAGTATGGGAGAGTTTAGGCCATAGTCCACCGCGCTGGCCAAGTGCGAATTGGTGGACTTCACACACCTCCGAGAACTTTTTTTTTTTAAAGAACTCGAGTGTGTAGGTTTCCTCACGATGTTTTCCTTCACCGAAAAGCAGTGATAATTAATTTATAATACACACATGAATCAGTGGTGCGTGCCTGGGTTTGAACCTTGGAACTCCCGATCGAGAGGGCAAGTTTCAACCATTAGGCTATCACTGATCTGCAAAATAAAACCCAAAAAATAAGGTTTATACTTAAATAAAAACAAACACGTTAAATAATGCGTTGTTCAAACCCCTCTTCATCCTCTCCGACTAGACCCTCCCCCCCCCCCCAAATTGCGTTACGTAATTACACTTACATCGGGTAAATTGCATGCTCGTTTGTTACTTATATTACTTTTAAATATAATGTTACACACATACAACTTTCTTCTAGAAGTAATAAACTCCTTTTATTACTTAATGGCAACAAGCTCGACCGTAGTCATGAGGATCCATATTAATACTGTTGCGAGAAAGTTATTAGTTATTTAAGTGGCCTTCGTAATAACGGAGTATATTTATATGTTGTACGCAGTAGCAAATGAACGTGCAGTAAGCCTGTGATCATAAAATAAGAAAACTCGCACGAAATTAGGTAGTAAAATGGCTACGAAATACGAACCTAAGTATCAAGACTTATCGACTTGTGGAAATGAAGATGAAGTTCCTGCCGCAAATTCCATCGTTGATACAGTGTAGAGTAAAAGTTTGTTCTCATGTCTAAGGATCTATGATGGAGTCTACCATTATTATAGTAATACCAAATATTTATTTATTTATTTATTTTATTTATTATTTCATTGCACCTCTTAAAAAAAGTTACAATAGGGTAAACTTAATGCCTTATGGCATTCTCTACCAGTCAACCCTGGGTGGCTGGAAAATGTGTGGCAGGTGTTAAATTAAAACAACAATAAAATTGGTGATATACTAACTTAACTTACATACATACACAATATACAATATACATATATATAATAATATATATACTATACAATATATGTAATGATTTTGATTATTTACAATTTTATGTTATGTATGGTACCATGTCAATCTATGGATATAAAAATAAATGTTAGATAACGCTGTAAAATAAGCCACCATAGAATACTTTAAACGAACTTATTTTTTTCTATTCTTTTTCATTAATAACAGCTCCGTTGTTTGTCAATCATCGCACGTCTCATATTACCGTCGTCTCAGCTCAGCCTTATTGCCACCACACATCACCATATTGAAGCCTTTACCATTGCTAATTATAGTATTATGTAGAATCAACATTTTTTAATTTCATCTACTAATGTGTATCATTAATACAAGTATTATAAATTAAAGTATCACGATGATATAAATATTTTAATCTTAATAATAATATTAATCGAAGCGACTCTATTATGGAACAAGTCATGCTTTTAAAAATAGACCAAAGCTATTATCATTATGTTTAAATATTGACAGCTTGCTTGCCATTTCACTAATGGATATTTACTAGTAATTCTAGCATTTATTGGCCATCTATCTTTACGTTCTAATTTGCATACGTAAATTTTCTATAAAGTTGGACACCTATGTAGTTATTCCTATGTAATAAATTATGTTTCTATAACGGAAGATTTTATATCTTATCATTGTATAACAGTAATTAATTTGCAGGTTAATATAAAATTATAGGTACCTTACTCTTGTAAAAATTGGTGATCAAACATCAGTCATCGACGTATTATTGAGTAGGTATGTCCGTTATATTACTTTTTATTATTTTGTAACGTTTTTCAAGCTTCGTTGAATTTCCTCAGAAATCTACATATCGTAAAGTAAAATTGTTATTTCATGAATATATATTTTTTTTTTTTTTCGTGTATATCAAATAAGGTCATGCTAACATTAGTCCACGGAACGTGTTATGCGATATGTAGGCAAACTGGATACGTACGGAGTGTGGAACATGCGTGCGCAAAGAGAGTGTGACGACGCCAGCCCGCCTGCGCCTGCGCCGCCTGCACACTTGCGCACTCGCCGTACACTTTAAAAATAAAGTGAAAATTACTGTGCTAATTACGTTAAATACACACTTTTAAAACACTTATTTCAATAACGAAGTTTACTGAGTCGTTTTGAACTGTTCTATGTGTGATATAAAAGATTTTATGAAATGTTTTGCTAAATTAGTGTTCTTCTTGTCTATTCATAGACACACCATCCATGAATAAATCCTGTAGTTTTTTCTCATATAAAGACATGTTTATCGCACTTACCGATTCGCTGTATTCCTCCATAGGTTCCTCAATAGACATAGGAACTTATTTCTATGTATTTCAACAGGATTAATCAAGGATTAAATTTTGTTATAAGAAGTTTGCTATAATGGAGAGTGATCATGTTCTACAAAATTATTTATGTATTCATAATATAGAAATTTTAATATTTATAACTCTTATCCAAAACTTTGGCTACTTTTGTATCATTCTGTACAAACAAACATTATTTATAATAGTTTTGTTATTTCTAATTTTATACGTAGGCGCAGTCACGGGCAGATAGCTAGTTACTACAGTATGTAGGTATATCAACATTTGCAGTAATCAGCGCGTCGGTAAATCATTGTTTTGCGTCCGGCTGTCTGTCTGTCCGCATAACATAACAGACATAACGATTTCTAAAGCCTGTTATGTTTGAGGCGGTTTTCATAATATTGACATCGATTACCGCTTGCTGTTTCATTTGCAATGTTAATAGGACGGAATGAAAAGAAAAAACATTTACGCATGTTTCTTAGCCTAGTTTGCGTTTATTCGTACCTATTTTATTTTTAATCCCTGCCAAAACATTCAGTAAAAAAGGGTTACTGGTAGGCTGGTGCGTTTTTTATATCACATTGATGTAGCAAACGAGCATGGAGTTCACCTGATAGTCAATGGTTACTACCGCCCACGGACATCTCTAAGAAAGTTTACATAGAACAGTGATTCAATCTGAAGTCTATCACAGATGTATATACTCCCGAGGACTAGAATGGTCGCCTCATATATGAGTGAGGCGGTAAGCACAAGGAAGTATGTGGTTGCCGGCTCACTCACACGTACTACTCCATACTTGATAAATATGAGGCGTTAGCACCTCCTCGGCCGAACTTCACTGCTTGCTGGCGGTGGTACCTACCATGTTGTGTTTTGCATAAAGAACGGTCAATTACTTCAAAATATGACATGTTTTGCCAGATTACAGGTACAAATTCAATAATAAAGTTTTAGCGTAATTTACACAAATAATGACTGTTACTTTAAACAAGAAAACAAAAAACCTGACTGCTGAAACTTAATTTTGGAATTAGAACTTTTTGAAGTGAAACTTCTTTATCGGGGTTGGAAAACAAAAGTGAAACATCTTTACGCGCCATCTTTTTTTTCCGTTACGCGCCATCTTTTTCTTATCCCTACTACGCGTGATATTAGATAGATTATTATAGATTAGATTATTAGATAAAGTTTAATAAAAGCCTTTTATTAAACTTTATTTCGCGTCAACCCATTATTGTCCCACTACTGGGCACGGGTCTTCTCTCAGAATGAGAGAGTTTAGGCCATGGTCCACCGCGCTGGCCAAGTGCGAATTGGTGGACGAAACTTTATTTAATTTAACTTTATTTAACCAATTTCTGTAAAGTTGCATATAGTAAATTATTTTTTGAAAAATAACGTCATAAAGAAGTTTCACTTCTTACGAGTGTACGCTAGTACACGCACACATTTTTTTTTGTTTTACGATTCAATTCAATTTATTTACATGGTAGCTACATCACAGCTCCGGTCGGGCCTCGCGCCACTCGGTTCCGAGCCATCGAGTGACTCATCTCGCCCCTCACTCTCGTGATGCTACGAGTAATTTCACGGCCCTGCACCCGGTGATGGTTATAGCCTATTTTTATATAAATACTTTCACTTATAACAATTCATTGACATAAAAAGAGTAAGCATTCCTTATTTATTATTAGTTTTATTTAGGTATTCACTTTGAGATTAACAATTCTTTGACCGGTGCATTAATCTCGATAAACTTACTTTTATCGTTCTAGCAAAGACCGCCCCGATGTTTAAAAAAATATATATATAAAATTTTACTTTAACTGAACTTAAAAAAAGTTGTTAAGCTTAACTTTTCTCGCAGTTGTGCAAATTATGCTGGTAAGTCTTGAGAAGAAATCATATTTCCAAGAAGATCAGGATCAGTAGCGAGTAATTGGCCGTAAAACTATGCAATAAATGTCACCGAGCTGCTCATCGACTGTGTTGGTGCCATTAAACAAGACAGACTGCCGCGGTCGTTAATATATGCATACATATCTATCAACTTGAAACTAGAAAAACACTTACCTAAACGTACAAACACACACACACATACATAAGAGTTGATCGTTGACGGTGACACATACATATTTAATTAAATAACCCTGCGCTGATGAATAAAAAAGGTTCTTAAGTATATTATAACATCGGTAAATTGTACACTGTATTGTTTTCGTGGCCAAACAATGCGGTGCGAGATAAACAAGCAGCGCACGCGCACGATCGCCGCGACCCTCGCGGGGTCAAATCATGTACATAGACTAGGTGACTGCTCTATAAACTTATTAATTATACAATTTTTGGAGAATAACCCAAGTTTAGAGCACATAATACAATCATAAGAGTAGACACTAGACTGATGTTATTTTAGACTACAAAGAAAAGTATAAAAGAGGGAAATTACAAAACCTGCTATTTTTAAGGCAGGGACTAATGGAAATGGAACATCAGTCGTGAAAATTTCTTAACGGCTCCCGCTTTAAATCGCTGGTATATCGTTCTCGGCGGCGGTGTGAAAGACGCTCTTTGCCGGCATATTCGGTTTAGCAGAGTCGAGTGTAGAGTTGTGAGTGCCGGCAGCCGGCAGTGCTCGCGCGCCCCCTCTGCCAACCGGTCGCGCGCCGCTCGCGATGTTCTCGTCCTAACGAACTCTTGTTCCCGTAGATTCCGTACAAGCTCCGCGAACCTAACGAACTTTGTTTTTGTTTATGTTTGTTTCTTTTCTTCACCAGACACCTAAATTTGTGCAAGAATTGTGGTTCGTGTTAAGCTTAAAATGTGTTGGTTGTGTGGTGATCATTGAAAAAGCAGCGACAGGATATATTTTTCAGTTGTTAAGCGTAAGTTTCTATAACGTTTGTATTAAAGAAATAAATATAATAAGTATTGATAATACTTAATGAAATGTTAATGTTTATTTAAACGAATAAATGATACAATCGTATATTACAATAGATAAAATAATAAATGAGTAGAAAAATACTGTCGAAAACAGGGTTTTTTCTGTTGATAAATAATAATAAATCTTTAATAGAGTATAGTGCTAACATTTAATTTATACGTATTTTATAGTTTTTGCTTTATTTACAATAACGAATCTTGTAAACTTTGTTTACTCATCAGTTTTTTCGATGTAATGTTAAATAGAAGTGACTTTTATAGTAGATTGTTTATTAAATTGTGTTGTTATTGCAAGCTACTTCTTCGCTTAATTTTATTTCAGCCACTGTGCCTTTTATATTTCAAATTATATAATAGAGATCTACGTGTTTCCATATTTTCAAGTACTTTAAATGCATATATGCAACGGAAAATGTAAGTGTTGGAAAATTAAAACACCGCGGGAATAACTAATGAGAGTAAACTAATTATCTCAAGCAAGCGGATGCTGACGTTTATTTAGAAAGCTTATAGCAACGCTCGTTATAATTACGTCTATATATAAATTAATAAATGAAAATATACTTTATGGTTTCGTTTGTTATTAAATTAAAATATACCAATTTGATATAATAACAACTTACATAAGGTATTAAAATGTAAACCAAATTCAAATAATGTAGATTAGTATATATAGAAAGAAGATAAAAAATACGTATTTAAAGATAAAAATTCCATATTTAACAAGTGAAAATTTTAAGATATTACATATTTTAATAATATAAGTAATAATAATGTTACACTTTATTGTACCCAAAATAAAAACAATTATAGAAAATATTTTTTTTAAAACAATGCTAAAGGCTAATCAGCGATTTCTGCCAGACAACCTCACTGTGTGGAGTTAAAGTGGAGCTATAAAAAGAATTATTAGGGTCCAAGTAATAGTTTTATGAATAAATGCAATAAACAAATAGAAATAAATTCTAAAAAAAAAAACAAATACAGTTAAAGGAGAAATAAGACAGATGTGAAAAACAGTTTTAAAAGTAAAGTAAAGCATTAAGGAATAAATTTAAGTACAATAAAAAATAGCTTGAGCATACGAGGAATTTAGAGAACAGAATAAAAGAAGACAAAGGAATCTTTTTAATTTTGTATTTAATATCCATTAAACATTTTATCGTTATAAGAGATCGTCTTAATATATATACATTACAACTTAAATCACAGTACCTATATGGAAAAATGATCTGTCAAGCATTTTGTAAATGCATGTATTTAAATTCGAATTTGAATTGGAAAGGTTCGCCCATTTTATAGTCAATTTAAATACATATTGATTTTATAAATTGGGAGAAGCTATTAGATGTGGCAGAGGGAAAGTAGACGCGACGGCTCGAAGGTCCAGTCAATTATTTTATAACCACCAAACTCGTACAAGAAATAAAATTGATTCTGACTCTACTTTATCGAAAATATTTCATTTTAAATGAATAAAATAAATTTTAGGTGAAATAAATTTAGTTTTATAGATATAGTCTCAGAAGGTGCATTCTTATAAGGTTTACTGCCGCTCCCATCCCACGGGTCGGCTAAAAACCGCCGTAGAGTTGAATTACGAAAGGCCTACCTTTAATAACACATACGTAGTCTTAGCGCCTGCGCACTCTAACTGCGTAAATCAACGACTATGCTATTTCCGCGCTCTACTCCTCTCGACGAGAATTTCTTCTGCGAGTTCGCAGAGTTCTTGCGATTGCTCAGAAAAAACATTGACTCTATTTCCTTTTTAACCGACTTCCCAAAGGAAAGAGGTTATCTATTCGTCACGTATATTTTTTAGTATCAGCATTGAATTTTAAACGCATTTGGGTCGAACAAACTTTAGTTTCACGTATTCGCGGAGAAGTAATTTTGTACATATATGGCTGTTCCTTCCGCCTGGCTCAGTTCAACTGGTTGTAGACCTTGTAAATCTATTTAGCATTATATTAACTGGTAGTTCAGTATATATAATTAACTTAAATGTACGCACCATTAAATAAATAAAATACATTGATACATGATTACCAAATGTTATTTAAGTTACAAGAACAATACTTCCCAAATATATCCAAGCATTATTGAAACACATTAGGAATATACTTTATATTTATACTCTTTAACTATGATTATCTTAATTTCTACAAAAAAGAGATGGTAGTGGACAAGACAACTTTAATGAAAACAAAATTAAAATGTTAAATAATATGCCACGTTTCTCTGATTAAGTTCATGTCATATGTGCATGTGCGATAACGGAGGGCTGGGCGTCTACAGCCGCAGTTCACGAAGTGGGTGCGCGAGATATATTGCCACTTCGGAGTGAAATGCGATACTGCTCTAAGCTGTAAATTGATATCCCGTTTTAATTAAATATCACTTTCGAATGCATTTAAGGTCAAAGGTTTTAAGTTCATTTAGAATGTCATATTCATAGAACACTATTTCTGCGCCTAATAAGCGCAGTATTAAGCGCTGCTGTGATCTTGTCTGAATATCATTTTTAGTTATAACGCCTCATAGATTTCTAGTTAAGAATAAAAGTTTAGTTTGCTGCCTTGCTGTGATTGCCTTCATCTTAGAGTTGACTGCTGTTCTAGGATGGTTTATTTAAGGCAGTTCCCAATTATAGTGTGAGTATCTCGTTACTTATTTTTATAATAGTGTTAGATGCAACATACACTTATGTGGAGTGCGGCGGTTGCGTGCGCGCGTCGCGTGCCGCTCCTCGAATATGTTTTGTGGCACTGAGAGTTATACAGACCGTGTATTGAAGCCATTGTTCGATCTTATCTCTGAAAATTATTCCGTTTTTTGTTTCTTTTCAAATTGCTGAAATATTTAGAACGGCTATTTCCTGATATACATATTTCATTAGTTAAATGACCCGTGTAAATTAGAAATATTTTCTATATGGAATTTCCATCAAAGACATAGCGTTACTATCAAATTTAGTAAAATTACATAACTATGAAATGAAATAATAAAAGCAATCTTACAAAAAACTGGGTTCGTTTACTTAGTTACCGAACTTCGTCATGGTATCATGACATCTGGCGCCTACCAGCTGTGGGCTATAACTCTGAATCAAAATACAGCAAAAAAATATATTAAACTTTAATGCTGCCGGATCTTTGGCAAAACCATAGACCGTGATATTTTTTACATATTATTGTACGCTTCAGCTGAGACCAGAGTATACTATGTTTTATTAAAATACGACTTTTTAGTTATATAATTATAAAAGCTAAAATAATTTGGGCCAAAACCTAATAAAAGGTGGAATATTCACACTTCTCAGTAAAACACATCTGTCTAGCCAACAATATTACATTGGCCCAGGTGGCGTTGACGGAAGCGCGTTGAAGTCTTTTGTTCTGCGGTTTATTATGCATGAATCCGCCGACGCGACTGCGGTGTTCTTAATATCTTGTGTTTTGATCTTTATTAACAAATATGCAAGCACTAGCCGCTGTAGATGAAATAACGAATTTTGTATTCAAATATCTTGTCGTTCGTGTTTCCAGCAGAAAATAATGTTATAAAATCTTAAATATGTAAAAAAATACATAATTGAATTTATAATTACAAGTGTTTTTGTTTTGCTTTCATACAAGTGTTACTTCATAAGATAATTACATACATTATTTTTAATGTGTTAACCTAAGTTCCAGTACCTTTAATTATAAATGCTTTATTTTTTATAAATACACATTGTGATTGAAAGCCGGTTATGGGGTTCTTTCATAAAAACATAATACCCTCCTAACGGATGTGACCAAACAACCGTTGATTATATCAAAAGGATAGGCGCATTAATTATTCCTATCCTATTCGTTCCTTTTTGGTTTTGGGATAATGCGTTAAGGGCGCTCGAGTCTCCCCGAGAATTATACGATTATAGTAGATTTAAAACATAACATGGAACTAAATTTCAATTTATACATTTGTCACAATTAATCATTTCCGGTTCTTGATTATCTGTATATCTATATACATATTGGAGATTGTGTACAGAGTATCTACTCATTACCATCAACATGTTTGGCTAAACATCATTTAGCAAGGGAAGTCCAATGTTGTTTGAGCTTTAGTGGCAATTTTAATGATGCATAAACAACTATAATAGTTTATTTCAATTACACTCAAAATATTTGGTAATATTAGATCTTTACAAAATAAAGACATTTCATTTACTATGCACAAAAAGTTACAGGTTAATATTACAGCATTTATGACGTATGCCGCATTCTTCCAACAAGTAATTTACCAACAAATGTTTATAGTGCGTTTGGTTAATTCAAGAGCCAGATTGCACCGGGCTAAGAACAATGGCTTTGGAACAATACGGACATAGGCGCGGGACTCGCTCGACGGAGCCGCATGCGCGGGCGCACAATCGTGTACAATGTACTCGACAATCGAGTAAATTGCCTTTGATGGAGCACGTGCGCTACGCCATCTTAACATCGGCCAACAGACTCGCGAACAAATAAACGAGTCTATCAGTGAAGTCCTCTGACAGTATATTGAATTATTCATTTTAATTGTTATCGTAGAGGAATATATGTATATAATTATATAATATGTTATATAATGGATGAGAGTAAGATGTTTCTATTTCAATGTATTTACTTTTTTAAATTTCTACGGAAATGCATCTTTATCTTTATCTTTACTTGTGTACACGGATCTCCTCTCAGCATGTGAGGGATCAAGCCATAGTCCACCAAGCTAGAGAAGTGTAGATTTATGAAGTTTACACATATTTAAGGACTATACGCAACAAATGACATTTAATTATATTGTAAGGAGAACATACCTTCGTATTATCAGATGTGCGTGGGAATTGAATCCTAGATACGTAGGTACTTTTTATCCATAAAAATATATCCAGTATTTAGGTCACTCTGGTACCTATTAAGCTATACAATTGCTTAGATATTTGATTTGATTGATATTTGATTTGACTTATTCAAATGAGAATATTTTCACTTATTAATTGAGATGAAAATTGTACTTCAATATGCCAGTCGTAATAAAGCAAATCAATCAATGCAGACAATACAATGAAATCACGTGACGGCGGAACATTAACGCCGCTGGAAAGGAAAACGTGTAAACCTGTATTATGTTAACAGATTTTCGTGTCAAACACTAATTTTGTTCGGTGTGAATTGGTGAGAAAATTATATTTGCGTGATTTACAGAACAATTTTTGCAGACTTTTCAACAATTGTAAACTCACAATAGAATTTAAAATACTCGTACGTTTAGTCGATTTAGTAAATCATTCCATATTTATTATGAATATGACAGAATAATTTTAAAAGATGAGCGAAAGTTATTACAATTAATACAGCTGCTACTAAATAATGTTATGGATAACCTCTGAGATTTTTGTGTGTTTGAAATAGAACTTAACTTTGCATTAACTTGATATGATCTATGAAGATTTCATGTTAATCATGTTCGTGATCATGTTAAATATGAAATACATGCTAATTTAAATGCAATAATAATTGTAACGTATGAAATAAAAACTAAAAGACTTTATTACAACTACACTGAGCAAAAAACACGCATCTAACAATTTAATTCATCTAGGCTCACGGCATGATCATTATCTACAGGAAAATAACGTAGGTAACGTAGTTAAAGACACGCCGTTACGAGATGTTGTAATAAGTATAATCGCTATCGACGCAAACTCGTAATAAAATGTGGCGCACCTCTAGTATGACAATAACATACAATTGACGTTTACAACTTGATATAAATAAACTGTAACAATCGCATTGTCACGGAACATCTATATTGGTATCGGTATAAGTGATGAACATAAGCGAAAACCGAATATTTTTACAACCTGTACCTCTTAAAAAATAACAGAAGGCATGCTACTAGTGACCGACCGAATATTCGGTTTCGGTTTCGGTTGAGTTTCGGCAAAAATACGGGTTTCGGTTTAGTTTCAGTTTCGGAGAAAAACCTGCCGAAACTACAACCGAAACCGAAACTGCACTCGGAAGTTCTCGCGCTGTGATCCGTCATGTTCGGTGCATTGAATACCGTACGTTTATTTCTTAAATTATGTGTTGTTACGTTGATTATTATTAATTATCCTGAAGTGAAAATGTCGAAGACTGAATGAATAGCTGTGATTTAAAGATGAAAAATAAAAAACTGATGATTTTATAAAGGGTTTTTTTTCATTTTCCCTCAAAACTTAACCCTCGTAAGGAAGTTTCGGTTTCGGTCGAAAAACCAGTTTCGGTCGGAAACTACATGCTACTATATTATCAATCATTTTAGATAATAAATCCAATCATGAACATCATGTACATGAATTATCAGTGTTTTGTTACTTTGAAAGAGAAGTACAAATTTGGGATTGTCTCTCGGGCATATTGAAAACTCAATTAAAATGACATTTTTTAACCACACGGAAATGTTTAAAATGATTAAGTTCTCAAAATTTTAGCTATCTACCTAATAATATTCGTATTGTATGTATTTTGTTATGCTTCTTACTCATAATACATATTAGTTGTTAGGCGCAGTGGTAGAAGTTCCTCCTTACTTGACCTAAATAAAAGCTAACTTGATATTCACCAAGTGTAAAATGTAAAGTTCTAAATTTTAACAGATTACATTTAATTTTTCATGCGACATGTACCTACATATTTCGAAAACTGTTGTATAATAAAAGGTTTAAATATTACAAATATATTATGTAATTTTGCCTGAGCATTAATTGTCGAGTAATTTGAAAAAGATGAAGAATGCGATTTAATTACTAAACTGTATTAAAAAAAAAAACATTATCAATAAAGTAAATAATGCATTTATATTTTTAAAACCCATTGATATTATAAATGCTAAAACCTGTAAGGTTTCATGTTACTCTTTTACTCAAAAAATACCGATCATATTTCCCAGAAATATGGGATATACATAGGTATATAGTTTATGACCTAGACTAACATAGATACTCATTACTGCTGTAGATGTATCCGAAGCGAGCAAAACCAAGCGAATATCCTAGTTTAATATATTTGTAACTACTAATATACATAAATATTATCTTTCAGGAATCCCGCTCTACGTCAACTTTTAAAGCAGTATTTGTAAAAAAAAAGATCGCAACTTTTCGCTTACATATTTACTTATACTTATAGGTTATAAATTTTTCACTTACTCATCATACTCGCAACTAGGAGTGTGCGAATAATTCGAACTTACAAATTATTAGTTAAGAATCGAAGATTACTATTCGATTCAAGTTTCGATTCGAGTGGTATTCGGACACCTGTACTCGCAACGAAAATCGATAACTGAAATCGCCGCACTTTGTAGTTTGGACCACTCGCTAAAATAATCTCTTGTTCAGTTTTATGACGTTGCGTTTCCACGACGAGGGGTCCTACTACAACCGTGGGGTCTCTGCATTTGATGGACTTTGACAATAGGCGCTTGAGCCGTCTCTAATCTCAATAATGCGATGTAGAGCGGCAGAGCGGTACCACATTAATAAAACTTTACGAATACGATTTAATAATTATTTTGGACATAAACCAGGGGTTCCGTTTTTGTTCATACATTCAGTTTGAGAGCTTTTGTAATCATTTCTGTTGTTGTTGACTGAATAAAATGTTTTTCCATCGCGCAAAGTACAATGAGTGCTGACGATATTATTGTTTGAAAATATTTGCGCTGCAGTGATTCGTATACGCCACATTATATGTTCTAAGTTCGTATATACAAATACGTAGTATACCTACAAAGAAACTTACTTATTACTTTGTTGTTTAATATAAACGTATAATTTTAGTACTTTGAGGTGCAGTATGTTTGATGAATTCTCTTAAACTTATGTTCTAAGGTATTTGATCCTATATTGTAATTGGTAATTGTACATACAGCAATTGCTTAATGCTGATTTTTATACATGTGATGTGAGTGATCTTTATACATTATATTTTGTTAAGTGTGTTTTTAACCGCAACAAATATCCTTGTATCTACACCTAATCATAAATCTTATAGTTTAGATGAAATTGGAAACACGCAATGTGAACCCCAAACCTTATCCTTCGTTATTATTTTAATTATAGGTCTCTCCAAACGCTACTGTGAAGCTATAACAAAGAATTTCAAAGGAAAGCCAAAGAAATATTGCTCGAATTTAGGTTGGTAACCGGTTCGCTTGCATCGCCCGCCGACCCCGACAATGACGGAGAGAGTCATTTGTCTAACTGCCACCAACAGAGGGGAGTAACCTTTAGAAAACGCCAAAAAAGGGTTTATATCAAATCGTTGTGATTCAAACAACGCATTCTAATTCGCTCGAGTGTTAAAACCGGTCGTAATCCAATACTTTGTTGTCGGCAATTTAAATGCAACAAATCTCTAGTATCTCTCTATGTATGATTATACCCGCGTTTTTGTCACTCCCTTCTAAGGTTTTATTTATTAAATATACAACGATACACATAGTATTTTAAACTATAAAAATACGCAGAATCAGAACTGAATCAAAATTCTAGGTTGAAAACTTCTCTTACTAACTACTTTTATTAAATGCCTAGGGTTAGCTTTAATATACAAGTACCGTATTGTTTCCCACGCCAGGTGTCGCCGAGTCTGACAGAATGCCTTGAACATTCGCTTGAGCACCGCTAATGATACTGTTCTGCACGGAGTAGGGCCAGACAACTAATCGTTTCTTAAGCTAAGCTTCTGGTATTGGAAACGAGTAATTTAGATACATATTTTATTCTTGTAACTATGTCTATATTATGTTTACTTGTCTTAAGAACTTTGAATTTTACTGCAGTTCAGGATGACGCCGTTATATCCGCATACAAGTATACCTACCTTAAAACATAAAATGCAAAGCTCTACTTTACATCCACGATAAAGCCTGCGCTGGCCGCACGTAAGCTGATGACCTCTGCTTAATGAAACTTTATGATAAGTATAGCAATAAAGGGTAGAGATAAGCGCGATATTTACACCGGTCATTCGCTGGAGGAGTAGTATTGCAAATGAGTGTAATCTTGGTAATGTATGAAATACCATAGGAAATGCTATGCATTTTGGAACACTAAATTTTAAACGAACTTATGTAGACATGTACCTAAATTGGTCTATAATATTGCCATTTTTTTGTAACAGGAAATACCTACCTATTCGAAGATTAGGGTACCTTCAATATATGTCAACGCCCTCTAATGTCTGCACATTTGAGTAAATTCCTAGTCAAAAATGGTTAAACTTTTTGTTGGAAGTTCCTTCATTCAAGTAACTACAAACTTCACATTATTGAATCATACAAATAAATTAACGAACTTACCTATGTAACGCGGTATGTCTAAGGATCCTTGCAAAACCTTCGATAGTAGAGAGGCTCTTCAATCTGTAAAAGATTTAATCGTCGTCAACCCATTATTGTCCCACTGCTGGGCACGGGTCTTCTCTCGGAATGAGAGAGTTAAGGACATAGTCCACCGCGCTGGCCAAGTGCGAATTGGTGGACTGCGAATTAGTGGACTAAAGATTTAATATTTTAATTAATACAGTGCGAGTAAGATATTTCTTTTTTTTATATTTGATGATGCTGAGGTACCTATATTGTACATGGCTATTGTCGTGAACGAAAGTCACTTGTGATTATTTATGTGGCAGTAGTGAGCTAGTGAGTGACGGACGCGTGCCGCCACGCTCATTAGCGCGCTTTGAGGCTCACCCACATTTGACTGTTTTAATGTAAGCTGCGGCCTACGCGCGTTTCAACAGTTATTAATGCTTTTAATTAATGTTTTTTGCGCAATGATTATGAAATATATATTTTATTATTCGACGACCCACATGACGGACATACCGATCTGATACGAAATTGATTCCGGGCTTTAATTCCCGGCCCGACAGATATTCTAATGATCAATATAAAATTCTGTTCTCAATCTGATTGTCTCTATATATTCGTGTATGTATTATGTCCATGGCATCCGCGACGTAGGAATAAATCCCAGTGGGGGACATTGTTGACATTTATAATTTAATTATTATTATTATAGCCGTACCTTCTACTAATGTTAAGCTTAATGTTAATATTACGTGGTAATTGTAATAAGATGAATTCTACCTATGCCTACGCCTACAATCAGGTGAACTTGCTAATTAATTGCGAATTCTAAGTATAATTAACAGTGACTCGTTTGAATCATTCTACTACTGCTGACTTTTTACAAACTATAGAGTCCAGTAATGACATGTTCAGTAGAGATCAGCAGTTCAGTTTAAAGGTAGAACCTTCGTGGTGCGACTCCAGAGACATCATCGACGCGCTTATATCTGAATGGTATTAGGGAGTGTTAAACACAGCTATGTTCTGGTCCGAAGGGTGTGGTAAAGGAGACATACCTACTTATCAGCGATCTCTCAACATATTCCCGTAACCTCAGGTAAAAGTCTAAACATCTCTAAGAATAATTAAAGACGTCAATGGGCGTCAGTGTCTTTTTACCATCAGTAGGACTATATGCTCGTTTATTACTTCCAGGTAAAAATAAAAAAAACAGGACAACAACTATGTACATACTGTACCTGCCACTTAAATGTGTGCGAGTCTTTACTGCATACTTTTTGCGGCTCAAGAACTAAGAGGAATGGCTTGACGTCTGCTATCTGAAAGTTGCAGAGACAATAACCTTAAGAGATCGAGATGCATGTTTTACAGACAGTGCTCACAATAATTGTGTTTGTCTCGCGTTTTTCTCTAAATTGGCTAATTACTTCACTTTTACTACTCTTCAGTTGCTAAGATATACCTTATTGTACTTTCGTTAGCTTTATTTTATACTAGCTTATTCCCGCGGTTTCGCCTGTTTCGGTCATATCTACCATGGTGTTGAGTATCCTATGTTTTAATATAGGTCATAAAGTATGCGTGTGGCTAATTTTAGTAAAATCACCCTGGTAGATTTTGCGTGACAAATAAACTAACATTCACATTTAAACTATTTTTAACCGACTTCCCAAAGGAAAGAGGTTATCTATTCGTCACGTATTTTTTTTTTTTTTTTTTTTTCTTTTTTTTTTTATGTATGTTCGGGCGAAATGGCTAGAAATCGTCGACCTACCGACACGATTCATACGACATTGTATGCGACTAGTTTCACAGGCAGTCCCATATTGAGGAAAATGAAAACCTTCCGGCGGTTTTCCCGGAAAATTGGAAAATGTCGGTTTCTTAAAATCTTGAATAACTTGAGTGTTTCTAAACCGATTTCCATTTTCTTTCTTTCATTTGATAGGAAATTTCGTCACGCAACTTTTTCTCTTGGACATGGGTATGCTGTGATGCTTAACTCTTTGAGTTATGGGGTGGAAACCACCACCACTCCTCAAGTTTTTTAGATAATTTGAGATAACTCGGCTTCTGCCGAATCGATTCTTATGAAACTTGGAATATGTATTATATATCTATGCTTATATAGGTTGACGAAAAATTTGACCTTCAACTCTTCGATCCTGATGATGCAGGGTTACAGCTATCCTAAACTATAACATTAGCTATTTGGTGCTTACATATATGTAACAAGACTACTAAGCAGAGACATGTGATGAAAATTTGACCTTCAACTCCTCAATCCTGATGATGCAGGGGTGCCTCAAGCCTAAACCATAGGGGTTGACCATTTGGTGCTTATGGGTATATTATAACAATACTAAGCAAAGACATATTATAAAAAAAATGACCTTCAACTCCTCAACCCTGATGATGCAGGGTGCTGTAAGCCCAAGCCGTAGGTGATGGCCATTTAGTGCTTACGGATATATAATAAGATAGCAAGGCAAAGATGTACGATGACAAATTTGACCTTCAACTCCTCAACCCTGATGATGCAGGGGTACTGCAGGCTTAAACCATAAACGTTAGACATTTGTTGCTCACGGATTTGTAATAACATTGCTAAGCAAAGGTATACAACGAAAAATTGGACCTTCAACTCCTCAATCCTGATGATGCAGGGGTATTGAATGCCTAAGCCATAAAACTTAGCTATTTCAATCTTACGCATTCAAAATGATATTTAAAAAAATGTAAGGTAAAACATTAGAAAAATGGTTGTATACGGTGGAAAATTGGACCTTCAACTCCTCAATCCTGATGATGCTGGGGTGCTTCAAGCTTAAACTATAGGCGTTAGCTACATGATCGCTACGTATATCTGATAAGATTACTAAGCAAAGATATAAGATGAAAAATTTGACCTTCAACTCCTCAACTCTGATGATGCAGGGGTACTTCAGGCTTAAACTATTATCGTTGGCCATTTGATGCTTATGGGTATGTAATATATTTACAAAGCGAATACGTATGATAAAAAAGTTGACCTTCAACTCCTCAACCCTGATGATGCAGGGTACTGCAAGTTTAAACCATAAGCATCGGCCATATGGTGCTTACGTATATGTAATGAGATTACTAAGCAAAGATATGACATGATAATTTTGACCTTCAACTCCTCAACCCTGATAATGCTGGGGTCCTTCAAGTTTAAACCGTAGGCATCGGCCATATTGTGCTTACGTATACATAATGTTGTTGTTCACAATACCAACAATGAGTTTCGGAGAGGATATAATTATGATCAAAAATTCCACTTTGAATACAATTACCTGAAAGATGCAAGAGTACTACCAACATTTTTAAATTGGATGGGTTATTTTTATCAGTATCAGTTGAATTATACTCTTAGTTATAAGGTTTATATTACTTTTTCTACTTTAAATATTGATAATTATAGGTCTATTCTTTAAATAAATGTTTACTCAGAAAAAGTTGTTTTATTCGGTTAGGTTAGGTTCGAACAGATTTTTCCAATTCAGAACCTAAGGGAGGGGGCGCGGTAGCGCCCCCGACCGGTTGTGTCAAAGAAGTCTATTTTTATATGATGACGTCAGCACATAATTTTATTCATCCGAAAATCGGACGAATAATTAATTTTATTCATCCGGTTAGCGGACGACTAGCAACAGCCATAACTGATTTTATCGTGACTGAAAAGCGTGAAAAAAAAAATTTTAAACAAAAAATACAACCGACTTCCATGCCACATAAAAGTAAAAAATAATTTAAATACATGTTGGTTTAGAGCAAACACAGTTCTTAGTACATAGTCCCGAAGTCGGCGCTCATATAAGATACATGTAGTTTCGTCATGATCCAGCAAAATATGGTAAGCGCTGACTTCGGGACTATGTACTAAGAACTGTGTTTGCTCTAAACCAACATGTATTTAAATTATTTTTTACTTTTATGTGGCATGGAAGTCGGTTGTATTTTTTGTTTAAAATTTTTAATATTAGTATGGATATTTGATTATTAATTAAGCTTTATGATTGAAACTTAGACCCAATGAGACACGTCATATAACGCCAGTAAACGTTGATTGTCTTTCAACACCGAAACAAACGCGCCGGATGGATTGCGGCACCACCATTACCGGTAATAGGGGTACGATTCCGACACTAGTGTAAATTTTGTATGTACTCGCTAGTTCACAATAACTGTCATGTTGAATCATAAAAGTCATAAGTTGTAATAAAATAGTGCACTTCAAATGGCTCGCTAATAGCTGCTCCGTCCACCGAAAAAATTGCTCCGTTTATTTATACCGACACGATAAGTCATGCTGTAATTGTAATTATAATAATCGTGCATTACATCATTTTATTTTAATATAACAGACTGTACCCAGTCCGAATATAATTTGCAATTTATTTCAATCTAATTGTAATCGGATGAATGTGTAAAGTTATAGATAATGTTAGTCTATCTGTATTATATAGGTACATTGCTTGTTTCTCAGTAAATGTTCCATTATCAACATCAAACCTATCCTACACAAAATATTAACTTGTGTTATTACTTTGAACGGTATTTGTGTATTTGAACATGGTTTTTAAAAGCGCTAAACGTATTTAATTAACATGATTTTACCGTTCATTAACAACTGAACGCACCTAAGAGCCTTAACATGGAATGCGTCAGAACACCTCGAGTTGAGCAATGATAAGAAGGGCCACCCTTCGTGACTTTCGCTGCAAGCCGTGGGAGCGGCCACAATGGTGTCATTTCACGGTCGGGCTCCGGCCCTCGGCCCTCGCACCTGCACCGCCGCCACGCTCCGCTGCCCACGCTGAGGACCTGAATGAACAAGTGCCTTATCAGCCCTACTGAACTGACGGTTGATTTGCATTGACTAATGGGCTAAGGTACAGTTAAACGGTTATCGATGAACTAAGTACTAACAAGGGCTCTGTTTACATAATGTGTGTGGTCGATGCTAGAAAATACATTTTACTAATGTGAAATGATTAAGAAGTACTGACAATTTCTTAACACTTACCGTCAGTTACCGTGGATGTGTTGACATTTTCAAAAATGCTATTTATGAACATACAAAAACGTTCTTATAAAGTTATAACTTAAATTAAGTTGTAATTTTTAATGCTGAATAATATAATAAATATAGCTTCAGACTCCATATATTGGAGGGGACCTGTGGCTGGTAGTGGTACATAAAAAAGGTTATAGCCATATAGATTTTATTGGAGTGTTTTCTCTCAACTATACCACCAACAATGCGCGTCATTACCAATTGCAAGTACCTACTATTCCCTTACGTAGCGGTGGAAAAAACTGTAACGACTTAATTACTAAGGCGCTGCTTTATTTCTCACGTTAAATATGTCTCGTAACAATTTATGAACACAGATTGACGGCTTTATAAATACTTCGAATCTTAAGTAAACTTCGGTGTACCTATAGAGTTTGACAAACGGCAAATAGCCTTGTAGAACATGGCAGTTAGAGCTATTAACGTTGTTTAAGGTAAGGTAATAAAGGTTGTCTAAGGCAGGTAGGCTACTGTAGATACACAAGTTGCAGCAACTCATAAATTCAGTAACTGTTATTTGTCTAAAATTAAAAAATAGAATACAGACTGATATGAGAAGTCCTCAAATGCCTGATCATGAGGATTTGTCATATCAGTAAGCGTGGCAATAATATAAATTATTCAACGCCATTAAAAATGAATAGTTGAATCTACGTCTTAATCGTGGATGTTTAAGTTTACTCAGTATTTTTATTATCTTAGAGGGCTAATCTAAGTACCATAAGCTTTTTGTCTGCATTTAGCTATAAAAGGTCTGATTTACTTCTAAATCGGTCGTGAAATTTTCCGGTGAATCTCCTTTTATATTATTTCCATCGTTAAAGCCGTGGAGTTAAAAAACAGATTTTCTTTTAGCTAATAGTGGTTAATGTTTATTAGCGCAATTACGTGCATGGAGTCGTCCCGCATTGCTATCTGTCGGCTATATAATTTTATAAGGATGTGACTAGAGTCACGTTCGTAACGAACTAAGAAATCAAATAAAATTTTCGACAGACTGATTAACACTCTTTCTGTCATCAATTGATTCTCTATACGTGGGCGTTTTTGTGATACACAGATATGAATAAGGACACTGAACCCTAATTAAAATTAATCATCATTTTTGCCTGGTTGTGAATCGATTTATGTGTCAATTATTATGTTACGTAACTTACGTATAAAAAGCTTTTTAAAACGAAGAAATATCAGCTGGACTATACATACATGTTTGGTAAGGTTTCAGAATTTGTTTATTGTTTCTTTCTTTTATATACAATAGAAATTGATACTTTGATATGTGACTTTATTGAACCTACTTGTAGGAATTGTTTCAAAGGTAATGACGTAAGTACTCCAGCGTCATTACCCACTCGTATAACGTTGGGTTCCGGGTGCTCATTACACGCAATTTCCCTCAGTGAACCGTCGGCTTTCATTGATTTTACGGTTTTCAAATTATTAACAAAATACTGCAAACCTTCAAACTGAAGAACTAAGAACAAATGTCTGTTAGATTTTGTAAGTTTCACTTTTAAAATTGAATCTACTACTTATAATATTCTTTTAGTCGAAACAACATCGTAAAGGTCTTCCAATTCAATTCATTCAGAATGTCGTTCATATGTGCATTACCGCGTAATTGCATCTGTCATATGATGTCATAAAATAGAATTTAATATCCAATCGTTATCAGGTACTCCATGAAGAAGTGAAATATGCTGAGTTGCTGTTAATAGGATAATATATAAATATAATCTCGTATACTTGATACGACTACGGGGATGTTTCACCTACTGTGTTTTGGTTGAAGTGTGTGGATGCTGGCAAAAAGTTTTGCACTATGTGTGTTTCGTACTTTACAATCATATAGCATATTAATACCATTGATATGTAGAACTTAGAAGACTTAGAAGACGAAGATGTTCGAACAGTGTGTGTTTCCAGTGATGGCATATGGCGCCGAGACGTGGTCCCTTACTGTGAGCCTCGTGCGTAACCTCAAAGTCGTTCTGCGAGCTATGGGGAGACCTATGCTTGGTATTTCCCTGCGTGACAGAATTCGTAATGATGAAATCCGTAGGAGAACGAAAGTTACCGACATAGCTCTCAAAATTAGTAAGCTGAACTGGCAATGGGCAGGCCACATCGTTCGTAGGACAGACAACCGATGGGGTAGAAGGGTCCTCGAATGGAGACCACGTCTGGGCAAAAGGAGTGCAGGCCGCCCCCCGACCAGGTGGACTGATGACCTGAAGAAGACGGCGGGTAACTGATGGATTTAGATGGCTCAGGACCGGTCGAAGTGGCGCAGATTAGGGGAGGCCTATGTCCAGTCGACTTTCAAAGGCTGATGGATGGATGGATGTAGAACTTTCGTACTAAGTAAGAATTTATATTTTCTACTGACATAACCAACGTTGTCCATAGATTTAACTATACAGTTCGTTATTCTCCGCTGTCTCATTACCTACCATTACGGCGGCCAACATTGTACGAATTCGCTGCGCGCACCGTAAACAGACCAGTGTTGATTTTGTGGAGTTATAAACAGTTATCTAAATCTACCTCCTATTTATCGCTTGTAAGTTCCCATGGGGTATGTACATTAGAAATCCGTACAGTAATAAATGTGTATATCCATTTAAACGCAGTTAATATTATGCACAAATAAAGCTATACAGCTTTCTGCTAGGTATTTGTTGTTCGGCGTTCAGCATTTAAAATCTTTAGGAAATGTCACTTACGAGTACGATATGTTATAAAGATAATATATATCGAAGAGAATGCGATGACATGTGAGTGCGTGACGTCAGGATGGTCGAGGAGTCTTCATTATTTTCCTTTCTTGAAGATTTCAAGCAAAACACAGGAGTAAACTTCTTCGATTTATTCACAATTGAGGAGGTCCGATCGCTTCGACGGTTAAACAAGAAATCCCTTCTACCGGCGTTCGCTCGCCTTTTTATAACAATGTTTGGTGGTGTGACAATAATAAATTTATGGAGGGTAAACTAAATTACAATTCTAAAAATCATTAAATGTTGCCAATTCAATAAACAAACAATTTTCGATCTTTAAACTAACTAAAATAATTATTATCGACAACGTGTTTTTCATAAATACGCGGTGCCGCGCCGACATATATGTTTCAGTTTTAAATTATAAAAAGAAAAAATATTTTAATTAACAAAAATAAGAACAAGACTGCTATTATGGAAACTATTATTCGATATTGCCATCATTACTTTCACTGGACTATACTTTCTTTTCTTGCTTTACAAGAAAGTCGATTTAAATAATTTACAACCCACAATTACAGAATTAAAAATTCATAATAGCCAAATATGTACGTGAGAAAGTAGCTATAAGGAAGCGAATAAAAATGAAATGATTTGGAACTGTCACGGCACCGACCTGCCTGGCGACATCACCGCCTCATTACGCAAGCCGTAGGTAACTATTATTAAGCTATTAATGACTCTACAATGCACAACATCACTCATCACCTGTTTTATAAGGAAACAAACAATAACATTATATACCACTATTTCGCCCGACTTACGTAGCTGAAGCGTGGTGTATGCGGTACTAAGAGATACGTAGTCGTTGCATAACATTGTCTCAACTCAGGCTCAAATCTCGGGAATCTAGAACTATTAGTTGTATCTTTTTTTAACAAATACATCGTATCAGAAAACTCTATTAAAAATATTGTGTAAAAATCGAACGAGAAAAAGATTATTTTTGGTATTTTTCATTTTTTTTTCTCACTACTATCACCGACATGGAAGAGTCAAACATTACCCATCGCAACAAAAGAAGAAGTAGATCGTACTTGGATTTACATAATATGACATTACATGATGATAGTGAATATGATGTTTCAATTATTATGGACTCATCAATAAGAAGCTTACCAGGTACAAATGAGGATAGTATATGTGATAGAACTGATAACAATCAACTAAATCAAGAAATAATTCAACTAAAAATAGAACTACAAACTGCCCATCAAGAGGTGAATAATCTATGCTTAGAAATCTCTTCTTTAAAAAAGAAAATTGAACAACAAAATAAAACAATAAATATCTATAAAAAGATCGGCATCTCAGATAATCTAATTGCCAACATATCGTCACCAGCTGCGCAAAAAATACGCAAAATTGTCACTGATAGAACCTTAAAACACACAGAGGTGACACTCTCTACTCTACCTACACAAACAACTCCTAAATTAAACCTTAAAGACAATACAGACATAAATGACAAATATATTCTTATAAAACATATAAAACGACAATACTGTAAAATTCGAAGGATCCAAAAGGGGTTGAACTCAGAAAAAACGAAAACAAAACGTATAATAAAAACTGTTAAAAAACAATTGAACAGGAAACGTAAATACGAAGAGACAAAGTCAAATGCTGGACAGCAAATATCTGAAATAAAAACAGTGCCAGAAACTAACTTGCTAAATAATTGCAAGGACAAAAACTTCCCAAAGTCCATAAATAGCACTAATAAAATATGGATATACGGGGATCAAAAATGTATAGGATTAGCATCGCGTTTGCACACATCGAGACAAAAAAAGACAATATTCAAGTATACCATCTCGTCGAGTACAAAACCCTATGCATTGACTGAAGAAATCCTAAAAGGGTCTTTAAACAATACCTACGGGGTTCATGATAAAATTATAATATCTGTTGGTGAAAATGATTGTAACCCATTGAATTTAATTACCGAATTGCACTATGTATTAAAGAAAAATTGTAATAATAATATTTATGTCATTCAAATTTTAGATAATCCCTATGTAAATACTTTAAAACTCAATAACAAATTGAAAATTTTATGTAACCAATACAAAAATTGTAAGTTCGTTGAAATTGATAATTATTTTAAAAAAATGGATGACTTATGCACTTATTTATGTAACAAATTGAATTTTAACATAGATTCCATTGACTACGACACAAAATTTATACGGAATATTAAAAATATAATCAAGACGTCGGCTGGAGCAAAATATTCCCTAACTAAAAATCTCAAACAAAACACAAATAAACAATGTAATACATCACATAATGACGTGCCTAAAAAAGGAACTATACCGTACTACTTTCCAAAACAGTACAGCTTATCCGATGTTAATAAACCAATCAAATCGCCTACACACCCCGAAACGTTTTTTCGATCATACAAATAAAGAAATACATTATTTTTATATCCTACATCAAAATATAGCTAGCCTCTTATCAAAACAAGACCAATTAGATATTGTCATTTCACAACTATCGGCAGAAAATAGACAACCAGATGTAATTTGTTTAACGGAAACATTTATCCAGGCAGGATCTGAGACCAATATTAAAATTAATAATTATAATATTGCATCTTCCTTCTGTAGGACTAAAGCTAGAGGGGGAGTTGGTATATTATTAAAATATGGTCTTGCATACCACAAATTGGATTTTGTTAGTCAGATCGCTAAATTTAAAAATTTTGAATGTTGTGGTGTTGAAATACCGGAATATAATTTAATAATTATCTGTGTATACAGAACACTTAATTCCGACCCTATATATTTTCTAGATAAACTTGACATGCTTCTACATATAATTACTAAAAAATATAAGAAAAAAATAGTGATAGCAGGAGATACTAACATAAATACATTAAAATTAAATAACTTAACGAAATATTACCTAGATTTAATTAAAAACTATAATTTAATCATGCATATAAATGATCCTACTAGAGCCAAATCTTGTATAGACCATATCATCAGTAACATTAAAGATAGTATAGCCGGATTATTATACCTAGGTTTGTCAGACCACGAAACTGGCCAAATGCTTCATTTTCCGCTTTCAGCAAAAAAAAATCAATACAACGATCTGATACTGTATAAAAGAGATGTTAGTGCAGAAAATATACACATGTTCAAACGACATATAGGTACCATAACGTTTTCTGACGTATATAACCAGGAAAATCTTAACGCTGCCTTTGAATCATTCCATGATATATTCTGCTTAATTTACAAACTGTGTTTTCCTATAAGAGTTATAAGGATCAAAAGGGGCTACAATAAGTCTAAGTGGATCACAAAAGGCATCAAAACAAGCTGCAAAACTAAAACCAGATTAAGAATTAAATATTATAAATACAAATCACAGTTATCTAAGCGGGAATATTATGATTACTCAAAATTATTGAAAAAATGTATACAAAGGGCTAAAAAGAATTCAAATAAAAGATATATATTAAATAGTAAAAATATCTGCAAGGCGGCATGGAATGTAATTAAGCAGGAGCCTAATGTCACACATGATGAAATACAATCAAGAAAGAAATATTCAAAGAAATAAATATTCTTACTGTTGTATCCCAATTTATATATGAGAATTTGATTTATGTTAAGAAAAATATTAATAAATTCAGTAAACTTTGTGACAACCATGATATAAATACAAGGAACAAACACAATCTCTCCGCACATGTTACTCGTCTCCACAAAATTAATAATTCTTTTATGGGTCAATGTATACGCTTTTATAATAAACTACCAATTCAAATCAGAAATTTGTCAATCAATAACTTTAAAGCATTTATTAAGATCAAGCTTAGTCGTAAAGCATATTACAAAATTTCTGATTATATAGATGATAAAACAGATTTTTATCAAGATTTGAATAATTCGAATATATATGTATCACGTTAAAATAAAAGAGTGTTCATACGAATTTGGCATTTTGTGGGAAATAAAGCTGTGTTAAATATAATCATGTCGTACTTGGAGAAGTTTCATAAAGCGCTAAGATTAAAAACCGGAAGCATTTAATTGGATGGACCCTAGATGAAACTTTAATTAGAGTAGTTTGAATTATTTAACACAAATTGCTAAAACTTTGAGTTCGGTCCCTTTCAATGTTACTGTTCAATATATACCTAATTCAGTTCAAAATTTCTGTATCCTATTTCCCATCACAGGACTTGAAGTTTTCACAGAATCACAAGCAACGCAGAGGACAAAGCTAGCGTGACAATCACGGCGCACTCCAGCCTCGAATTATTCCCTCTTGGATTTAATTAGTTCCACAGCCAATGCATAATTCATAGCTTAAACGGACACTGCAATTAGAAGTTGTGGTTTGTTAGGCAGATGAAATGATAACGGGCTCTTGAATATATTTTATTGCGAATAAACTCGCCTCTGGCTCACCTTGGGGGTATTGTACGCTTGCGCTTTTATTACAATAGGAAAAATGGAGGACGCTGAATATAACATTGACATATTTTTAAGGTAATTAATTTTTATATAAATGGTTGTTGTAGAAAATATTTTTACCTACTCTTGAGACTAAAATTATATAGATAAAACTTATCTTACGGAAGCATAGCCTATTCTTAACAATGTTATTTTAATAATATGTGTTTAATTACAAATTAGCGCATTATGCCCATTAAGACATGTTAAATCATCATGATCATGAAATCCTTGCCACAAATTTAGTTTTCCTAATGCATCACATAACTTCAACGGCTGGTGGAAACATGAACTGACCGCTGTAGAACTATGATTTTATGTTCAGTTTATTACTCGTACTTTAGAAGTTTAACACCTCGTAACGTATATACCGTTACAAATAACTAACAACAAAATATTTACCGGTACATAGTGAAATAAAATATAGTTACTTTATTTCTAGTGAAAATTGTGAGTGAATAAGAATTAATAGACACATCCTGGCAAGTAACATGTTTATATCTGCTTATCTTAGAGTTCCGCGCGTGCAAGGGATTTCCTTATTGCAATATTGTGTTCATCCCACACGATTCGATAACTATCATTATATGTACAGACATTATGTATTATTAAACAGACTGTTGGTTATATATATAAATACATATTTCTGGTGTTTTATGAAAGCGTATCAGGTTTGAGAAGTAGTTTTCATGTAAAGCTAACGAACCAAAATAGTAAACCAATGTTGCCGATTTCTAAAAGTAGAATAATTAAGTTGAAAATATTCCTATTTACTGTAAAATTCGAGAATAAAATAAAAGTTAGAAAATTAACACTTGACGAGGGAATTTAGATATTGCTACTACGGTAGGTACGGTACGGTACTGTAAGCGACTGAGAACTGAACATAAATATGTACTTCATATGTTTGTATATTTATTGAAATATTGACTATTAACTTGATGAAAGTAAAAGCAGTATCCTCATAGGAGATACGAATTATTACTTCAAATCAGGTTTTTTTTTTATGAGCACTTATGATTGCATAAATTCCTATAACACATTTAAGTTACTTTAAGAAATTTAATTATTATTTTGTGCCATTATGCTAGTTTGTGCCATGCTTTAAACATCAAGTAGATTTTCAATTACCTACCGAAACAATAAAAACAGTCAACATGACTAAAAAATTGCAATGTCCGTATAATTTAATGGGCTATTGCTTTTCTCTTAAAGTATCGACTTGGTTCAGAAAAAATGTGCATCGGTGCGGTAGCTGAAACGAGAAGCAAAAAGTACAAATTGTACAGGCACCAGCGGCCCCGCCCGAAATTAACCAAATTATGCGTTCCGCCTAAAAAACCCCAAAATAAAACGCTCTCGAGAAATTTTAATGTGTTACAAAGTATAGAGTTGCCGTAACAATTATTTTTTGATGGATTTTAATTGACGCTGACACGTTTAAGCTCTACTTTATTTCTATAGGTAACTATTTAGAAAAATATACGAATTAGATTTTGTGACCTAAGATTGTAATTTTTTTGAAATTGGTTTGACGAATGAAGTTGTAGTTGATTATATATAAATAAAATAGCGTTCTTTTTGAAATATTATAAAAGTTAATAACCGGCTAAGTGCGAGTCGGACTCACGCCGCAAAGGGTTCCGTACCATTACCTATAAAAAATCATGTTCGCTATAGGTATGAAAGCCCCTGTTAAATACTGTTTTTTTTTAATATTTGTAGTTATAGCGGCGAAAGAAATACCTCATCTGTGAAAATTTCAAGTGTTTAGTTAGCACGGTGCATGAGATTCAGCCAGGTGACAGACAGGCGTACAGACGGACAGACGAACAGACGCATAGAGACGGCCAGACCGACAGACTGACAGACGGAAAGCGGAGTCTTAGTAATAGGGTTCCGTTTTTACCCTTTGGGAACAGAAACCACTCCAGAATTATTAAACTGAATCAAAGTGTCTTTTCGCACTCAGTAAACAAACAAGTGACATTTTAAATAATACTATGAAATTAAATTACTACATACCAATTTGAAATAGCTCGTTATATCACCGTGTTTTATTCACAAAATAAAACATTTACCTATGTTCTTCCAGTGATATAAAGTATTTTTTTAAATCAATTGAAGTAGCAAATAACTACCCATCGTGGTAAGTGGTCGCTGCCCTCCATGGATATTTGTAGTCCAATGACATGGACACATGCGTTGTAAATCCCGAGCATTAAGATGGTCGCCTCATATGAAAGTGAACCGGCTACCTTAGCCTTCTCCCGAAACGCAAGAACTGCTTCTCGTCACTACGTAGTATAAAGTCGCTTTCTGCTGTCTGTCCCTATGTATCCTTAGATCTTAATGCAGATTTTTTAATAAATAGAGTAATTCAAGAGGAAGGTTTTTAAACATACATAATACAGTAGAAGAACATTGATCATTTTATATTTTTGGCTTTTAAGCAGAACGAAATTCGCCGGCTCGACAAGTTAAAAATAAGTGAGGGGGTGGTACCTCTCCGGTCGGACCATACTTGTTCTATATCATTCTCTCTTGTAAAGATACTATACAGAAGATACAAACAAACGCGAAAATATCCTATAACGACTTCCCCGCATTATGCGATAATACGTATCATCTGAATCGACGAGCGCGGTGTTTCCTGTCGATACATCATTCATACGGTGATAACATCTGATAGCGACTGAGATCCTGCGAATGTGTCGTGATGACAAACCGATGTCTTCGGAAGAGAAAAATTACTCTGCGAAAGAATGCGGCACGTTATCAGTGGCCCTGTCATTTAATACATATGTCGCTGTCGAAGGCGGTGTAACTGTACGCTTACGGGATTAAATGTTTCTTCTAAACAAGCATTGTTATTGATTTTGGTTATAATTTTAAAGTACATTGGAAGTTATGGCCGAATAAGAAAACGTAAGCGTGCAATATATTCCGCAATGTATGAGCGAAATCAATGTGTTTTAAAAAAATACATAATAAACTCGTTCTAATGGTACTGAGAATTAAATAGCCTTCTATGAGGCTTCTTTAAGTTCTTAAAATCTTTTTTAAGTAAGCGAAGAAGAAAATCATTGATGATTCTTCCTGGGATTCAAATAAGTATTGTTCGTCATGTTTAATTAGACGGTTAATATATGTTTCGAGAGTTGTGGTGCTAAGGAAATTACACCAACGTGTATTTTACCACTTTTAAATATTCCTATGGCAACCAATTATTAACTTAAAAACATTAGAAATGGTATAAAAATACATTAGAACAAACATACATTTAAAAAAAACGTGCGGCACTCGGGGATTGCCGCGGTAAAGCTATTTACATAGCATTTTTATGCAATTATAATTATTTATTTATTTATACTGTTTTTTTTTATTAATTCACTTTTTTAATACTATATACTTTTGCACAAACAGCTGATAACATGTTCATCAGATTTTCGAGCAGCTCGTCTCGATCCGTGCGACCTTCGTACTGTCGTACCATATACATACACGTTAAGCTAAAGCTCGGCCGTACTCGTACATGGTAGGCAGAGGAGGCGTGTTAGACTTTTTTCGTTACGGAATTTCTTGATTCGGGCGCCGCGCTCAAAGCCCGCTATAAAAACTATGCAATAGCTTAATAGTATAAAAAACCAAAAGGTCTGCAAGTCTGTTAACGTACTACTCCACGCGAAACAACAACTGAGACGTCCATCAAAGCGATGTCCACATTCCCAGTTATCACAATCGATTACACTCGAAATTAATTGGCATCGGATCCACAAACCAATAAATCACCGGCGGACGTTCGAATGATATTAATAACGCATTTATTTGCCGCAAAACATGGCGAGCTCGACATGGGATTTGATTTACGAGTGTGACGCAAGCCGGCTCGATGGTCTTTGCGAGATTACGACACCAGCCCTTATTAAATGTTGCTATTTACCTTTTATACAGAACCACTTTTGTGCAAAGCTCTCGAACCGTAACTGAAAGAACCTTAGAGCGAGCGTCACTCGTTTGCTGCTCACTTTCGCATAAGGGCAAGGTCTATGAAATATTTAATATTGTAATGGCTCAATCTTGATCTTCTTCTCATTAGATACTAAATTTGTTACAACTTTCCTCTTTTTCACAATAAAAAATAAAAAGGCATTATTGAACCAGTGTTTGTTTTCAAAGGTGTACCCCGATTCGCTATCGTTAGATTACGTCGATCTCTGACTTCACACGTACTAATTGTTTGAAGGCAAAGTAGGTAAAAAAAGTACGAAATATTATAATCTCTCGAATTGAATAAAAGATCGAGTGTTTAATTAGGTTTCACGGAAATTATTTTGAAAAAGTCAGTATTGAATAGTTAATAAATTATATAAAAAGTAGGTATTAAAAGCAGGTAACACATAATCGGTACCATATGATCTCATTAACTAGTCTGAAGTAAATATATAAATGAAGTACCCAAGTTGTATTTGTTGTATTTTTCTTTAAAAGCTTTCATATAACTAAAATTTTAAAACCCAGGAAGCGTGAACTTTCAGTCGTGCCGTTTCGTGTCAGTAGAACTTTCCATCATCGGCGTCGTTTATCTAATCCTGAATATTTTTTGTTTATTGCCTGGTTTAGTGGTTTATTAGTATTTTTGTGACCTATAGTCTTCGTGTTCACATTTCGTCGTGTGATTTGACCGTAAAACCCAGTTTGGTAGCATTTTTTATGGATTCTTTCGCTGATGGAGTCATTGCATTGTTGCATTAAACTGTTTGACGACGAACAATTCTGATGACCGTTGCGTGGATTACAAAAGAAAATTTCGGAATCCGGAAAATAGGTCAAAGTGGTTATGAAATTTGAGACTATTTTTCTACACAATCTAGTAAAAGTTAAATGTATAGACATAGGCTTAATTGTCTAATCGTAGTAATAGGTAAAAATATATATTATATATTTATGTATTACACTCAATTAAATACTATTACCTAAATGCAAGTTATGTATGCATACATTTATATGAACTTTGAACTTGCCAAAGTACCATCTACGCACTGATCAATAACACTGGTCTGCAAAAAAAATTCCTTTACATTTTATGGATGTTTTATGAAAGTTTTGCTATTTTTAATAGAAATGTAGTACGAGAAAATTCGGTACAAATGTATATTTTTAAATAAATCTATTATTGTGCTTCAAATTTAAGTCATTTATTCCAAAAAATCATACGATATTAGATAAAATATGTAAAATATCGTCAAAAACTATAAGATAAATTAAAGTACTTTTTCTTAGTAGTATTTTTATAGATTTCTTGTTGCCATATTTCTTGTTGGTGTTTCACAACAGATCATCCAACAAAAATCAGTAAGTATTGCTTCTGACTATTTTGCGTTGTAACGCCTGTCTATGTCGAATATGTGTAAATATATTGTTGAAAACTTTCATCATGTAAACTGATACTGCGCTAAAAATCTCGGGGAAGATATCTAAGTGAGCGTCTAAAAAATAAATTTAAAGGGAGATACTGGGGATTTAAAGAGATATTTCAGAGCTTTATATGAATAAAGAAGTTTTAGGATGATTACCTGGTAGTTTTTAGTTTTATATTCCCAAGAAAGTTGTAACACATCTCTACAAAGCAGCTCATGATCTATCTTCATCTTTTTTCAAGGTACTTATTAAATTCAAGTCTTTCGTAATCTCTAGTATTTGCGCTTTAAATTAAAAATATTTACTATACAACTTTTCAACGTACTGCACGCTACGATATATACAGTGACACAAGCGTTAGTGTTAAAAAACCGTCAGAAGATATCTTTCTCTCTTTTTCTATGAATTCACACTGTTTTTGTGAATGACAAATGAAAAATGCACAATGTAGAGCTATTAAAAAAAACAATAATAAATAAAATATAGGTACTTGATATCAAAAAATGCAAAACAAATATGATTTTATAATATTTATCTTCTCCTATTCATCATATTTTCATTAAAAGGAGTACTTAAATAGTTGCATTTTAATTAACTAGCTATAGAATGTATAATATAGACTAATAATAAGAAACTTCTTATTACACTAAAAGTTTTTATCGAAAGCTTTCCCCAAAATAATTATCGAAAGATCAAAGCTCAATTTGATTGATGTTTCAATAAAAAAATTAAACATCATAAACACCACATTTGCACACAAAACGCATTATAAATGTATGACATAACAATAGATACAAAGAAACAACAATGAGTTTGTGAAAAAAATGAATGAGCATCATTCTTTGACGGTATTGTAAACAGTTGCATCCGTTACTCATATGGTGGACCGTAATTATGTTATACAGTTTTGTTACACGCGCCATTATGCTATCTGGCCGGATAAGATACGAGCTTTCTTAGCGTCATCTGCCAACTATTAAGATAGCGATCCAGTGAAAAACACTACAACTGTAAGCGAAGCGTTATAACTCAGCGGAAATGTCTTATAGTCATATCGTGATATGACAAAACTTAATGATTCACAAGAAATTTATAATTTCTCACTTATTTAAGAACATGATGTGGAAAATTTCAATATAAAGACATGTCTTGTGACACCAAGTCAAAGGCTTTAAATAAAAAGCGCCTATATTACCTATATTCTAAAATGGTTGATACTCTATATCATCTAATAACCTGGTATTTATATATTTATATATTTGGTAGTAGTATTTATTTGATAGTAAGTTTGATTGCCGTAATTATTAAAAGTATTTAGGAGTTTAACTATTTCACGTTTCACTGACTCGAATGCCATTAAGTTTATAGGTACTGTACGTAAGTGGTCATACTGTAGCAGCATACTGTAGTATGCTTCATACCTAAAGACTACATGGTTATCATCATAACCACTGCAATTCATAATGTAATACAGCTCAGCTTACAATGTATAACGTCCCGGTACAATTACGGCGCGCGGCCATCCATCTCCTGGCGCATCATCGCCGCATGACGCGCGCTCGCCACCTCGTGATAGGGAGTTTATGGCGTGAAACTAATCTACTCTGGACATTTCTTACAAAATTGCAAGTCAGTCTGACTTTAAGCCGTTATTAATATAGATTCTATAGAATCATAATAGAGATAAAAAAATGTTCACAAGCCAGCGATTCCCATATGAAACTTCTATATCAAATTTTACTCACAACTTTTTAAGCATTTTTATTCGTATCTAATCCCTACGATGCGAAAAATTACCTATATTTATAAGTACTTAATAATAAACATCGTTTCAATCATAAGTAACCCATCCATATTTAGTCCTAATTAATTTAGGCATATTTTGTAGTACAAGTCCTAGTGACCTATGGTGGTACTCAAATAAGATTAATGCACCCGAATTATAATGACTAAGCTTGGGAAGTGCGACGCAAATGATTCACACAGTTTGGCGGTGGATTTGTGCAATAAGCACACTGTTAGTACGCGAGATGATTAATGTATTGTGGCGTGCGTGGGGCTCAGGGCCGGCTGGATTAGCGGCTCGTTTGGAAGAAGTCGTAGGGTGCGTCTAATCACCCAGTCATCATACGGTGATCCGTCAAGGCAGGCGTTCGCGTTTATCATCGTGTGTGTATAATACACTCGATTATCCATGAATCCGTAGGATAATTATGTCCGCTACAAGCGTATAAACGCATACAATCGGGAACAGTTTAATCGGTACATCAAGCGGCAAGAAATCACGAAAATTTGAACACACGTATACAGTGAGACATAATGTAAGTTGTAAATTCGGTATACACATCTACTACATAATGTTTTAAGGCCTAGTCTATATACATACACAACTTTCATATAAACAACTATTTAATTGTACGTTAAAGTAAGTGGGAATGTACGTAGACCCGCATAGGACTAACTACATAATCCATTAAAAATCACTTTATCACCCAATCAACCAAAACAATTTCGATTCTGTGCTCCTAGTGTAAAGTCTCACTTTTGGCGATGTATCAAAAGATCTCCGGTTTTCTAACCATTTTGGTAAAGGAGCACAACTTTGCAAAATTCAGACTTATATTAAAAAGTCAAGTGCAGACCTAACCCGCATTTCTGTCCTGTCTAGAATCTAAATTGTGAGAAAGGTCCGTGGACGTAATAGTGTGTAATGACAGCGAGCAGAGGCCACGCGCGCCCGACATCACAATTACCACAACGGTGTAATAGTCATTCATTACTCCATCATGTCTGCTACAGACTGCATGGTATTGTCGGAGTTATTACTGTCAATCAAATTGTCTGACGGATTCTTGAAGATTACGGTTCATACACCATGTTATATAGAACGCAATAGGGTGTGTCATACTATATGTGTCTATATAAAGAAAATTATAGAGGATGGCTTTGTTTCCGCGTCATTTTTTTACTGTAATTTGTAATCTCTTAAAAAATTGTAATCGCAGGAAAATTCGATAAATATGTATAGTGATAGCAAAAAAGTTAGCGCTTCTGATAAATATTAGTAGGTATAACAATTATTTGATTTACGAACCAAACCTTTAGTATTTGAGTAAAACCTGCAATCGGCTTGCTTTTCTTACGTTTTAGTACTCAAATAATAAGTGCACTTAGTATGTACTAATATGATCTTAGCGAAAAACAATCATTATTTACGTTTTTATTCATACACCTACTTGCTGCATTAGGCGCTTGTTCACGCTATGTTCATGTTTTCGTTTTTAGCGATACCATGTTATGTACTTTCCAATGATGGATAAAAACGTAAACAATTATTATTTTGACCGTAACAACTTGAATATACAAAATGTGTTATAGGTATTTAGGACTAGACTAGACAAGGCCGGAATCTTTCCCGAATTTCATTCTTTGATCAATCGTCTTGTGTCTTTAAAAAATGTATTAAAATAATCCTTTGAACATAATAATGATGATAGATTTTCCAGTTGAGGCTACTGGCTATTTTACCCCTTTTGGCTACGTCTGATATTTTTGTTGTCCTTGAAAGAACTATGAAAATTATTATATGACTCTGGACACGAAAATTGTACTACACATTTGTATTTTTTACCATTTATTTTTTAAACATATCTTACCCTACAATTTACTTTTAAAATAAGAAAAACTAGTCATCTGTCTAGTCTATTAGTCAATTTCGACCGCAACTCAACTCAAAAACTAAATTTAATATTTTTCAAAGTAGCACGAATATTTCTTAAATTCAATTAAATTGTATTAATTTGCAAATTATTTTAAATACATCCGTTAAAGCTTAAATAGGTTTCATTGACTAAGCTGCATTTAAAAGCAATAGCAAGCAAGTAGTAAAATCCTCGTAAATATGGTTGTTGGGTTTTCATGTCACAAAAATAAATGTTGAACATGAGCTATATCATGGTATGAGCTAGATCATGTATATATTTTCAATAATATTGAAATAAAAATTTCTAGAGGAAAATCTAACAGCCTCGCTGTGTTTAAAGGAAATTGTGTACCTATTGTATATTTTCCCAAAGCAATGTTACTAAAACAATCGTTGAGTCATAGAATGGCATTCACGGTTGAACCAAGGTTTCGCAAGCAATTATAGTGTTTATGTAATTACCAGAATCGAATATTGTGTAACTAATTGTTTTATCGGGAAACCGTAAATCTTGTAAACATTCGCACCCACCACGAGGCGAGTGTTTCAATAAAACAGTGTGTCAATCAATGTTGATTCATCATAGAAATACTGGTTGCAGCCTTATCTATTGTATGACTAGCTGACCCGGCGAACCTTGTTCCGCCTAAAAGTCATTAAAATCTAAAATTATCGGTGTTCCTCCCTATATTATGCATTTATTATACAGAAAAACCTTCTGAATTACTCTATCTGTTAAAAAAAAACTGCAATAAAATCCGTATTACAGTTTTAAAAAATAATCATACATAGGGACAGACAGCGGGAAGCAACTTTGTTCTATATTATGTAGTGATATTGCTATATTGATAACGTTATTTTACATTACTAATAGAGTACCTATTAGCACAATATAAATATCATATATTGTGCTATTAGTTTTATTGGTACAACAAGTGTTTCGTGTGCGGCAAGGCTGTATAGATACTTAGGTACTAATAGTATTTTGTTTGTACACGTATATTTGTTCCAAATTTAACGAGCGAGTCACGTACATTTACGCAAATGTAATGTTAAAATAACACGTATGAACTTGGTAAGTTTTTAGATGGAAAGAATACTGACAAACAAAAATTTTACACTAAATGTAGGACACATAGGAAAAATTTACGGTAAAAAAAATGGCTGTAATTTGTGTTTAGTATCCGAAAAAAGGAAGGTATGATGTAAAATTTTATCAGACTTAAAAAGGATGGTACCAATTTTGCATACATTAGCAAATGTGGTGTTATTAATGATTTAAAGATAAAAGCTTAAAACACTTTTACCAGCGTGGTCCGTTATCTTTGACGCCGATACAGACATTATTCGAATATAGATACACATACATATGTATAATAATAACTTAATTGGTTTGTTGACCTACAACCCGGCCCAAGAACCTGTTACAGTAACAGAGGATTATGTAAATTTTATAGCGTTTTGTTTACGCGTCGCTCCGTATTATTTTTACTGCTTCACGCTATATAAAATCACTACTTCATCATATTTTTAATGTGAACTAATTTACATATATTCATCAAAGAATTAAATTTTATTTTCTAATATATATCATACAGATATTAAGCCATCATGCCACTTGCAAGTGCGCCTTGGCACGAACATTGGTACAATGGGTGGTATTGATGAGGAGTATCGAAGTTTGTCTTGACCGGTATCTCCGTTGGCGCCGGCTCGACTCCCAATAACGGTGAACCATCCTCTACTACAGGTTCTAAGAAAACAATGTAACTCAGAGAAAATAAAAAAAATCATTCTGATATAATTATGTGAGCTGGCTTCAAAGAAATTAAAAGAGTGATCTCAAAATATACTAAAATTATTGCCGTTACGACATATTTGTTAGGAAAGGTAGTACTTACTCTATTGTCCGTTGAGCTTTAATTTTTGCAGCAAAAGCTTAGAATCACAATATAAACTTATATTATAAATTTGCAATAAAAATCAAACGATTGCAATAAAACTTTCGCAACAGTGAATTTAATATGCGGTGAAACATTAATTCATGGATCGGTGTCGGGTGGCCGTCTCGTTTTACTTCCAATGCCACTTTAATGTTTTGATTAAATTGGCTACAACAAAAAACGGAATGCATATTATCGTGTAGTATGTAAATAAGCAGAGACAGCAACGTTATTTTTGCTTATAATTTCGGTCTGTTTCTAGTATCCGTTACGTCCGACAGAGCCATAGAATTTAAGAAGGCTAATAATATTAATGCTACACAGTACCAATCTATTAGGTACCGAAATCAACTAAATATATTTATAATAAGGTACAGATATACCAAAAAGTGCTTAATGTGCCCCTTGCTATCAATTAATAATTTAGTTTTTTCAGAAATACTTTGTGTGGAAGGTTTCCTACTTGAAATAAACACTACAAAAGGCTCTCTGCAAATAAAACTTACATAAACAAGCGTACACAATAATTGCTAGGAATAAAACATTGTTCAAAGTGTCAGCGTATAGGACCACCTATTCACAGCATGTTGTTGAAAGCGTGACACAGGCGAGCGATGTTTTTGCGAGCTGCGGCGCGGGCTGCCCATCCGACCGGTAATCGATGTCACGCGCGCTCAAATCATATTCAAACGGGCTGAGCGAAGTGATCTCATTACAAAAACGAAAATAGCACATTTTATCTTTTGAAAATATGCGAGGTAAAGTTATTAGGAAACCTTTTGTAATACATTTTTTTATAATTGGTACTGGGTGCTAATTAATTACTACCAAATCACAGAAAGTATCATGTTTGACTTACAGCTGTACCACAAGCTGTAAGTCAAACATACATCGGTTACATAGAGTTAAGATCAATATCACCCGGGGATATTCAAAGGTCATCATAAAAAAGGTCTTTATTAACCTTATTCCCATAAGTAAATGAAAAGGTTGTGAGGATGTATGTATGTTTGTTACTCTTTTATGCAAAAACTATCGGTCGTATTTTATGAAATTTTTACACACAGATTTTGAACTTGATTAACATATGAAATACTCGTTACCGTAGTAAATGTGACCTAGCGGGCGAAGCAGCAGAACTACGCTAGTCTATACTTATAATAAAGTTGTAGAGAGGTCAATTCTGTACATGAAATATTTTTCCAAAATAACTATCAGGGCGTGATTAGGGATCGATACTGATGCCAAAAATGCAATCAGTAAAATTTTTGTCTGTCTGTCTGTCTGTCTGTCTGTCTGTCTGTCTGTCTGTCTGTCTGTCTGTCTGTCTGTCTGTATAACCGTTATAGAAACAAAAACTACTCAGTGGATTTTAACGAAACTTGGTACAATTATTCTTTATACTCCTGGGCTGGTTATAGTATACTTTTCATCCCGCTACAATCAATAGGAGCAGAGCAGTAAAGGGAAATGTTGGGAAAACGGGAGAAGTTACTTTTTTAAGCTTCTGTCGCGTGTGCAACCTTAATGGTTAAAGCTACGCAGAAATCATGTATGAGGGAAATATTTTCCTTAAAATTATCTAAAAAATATCCTACGACAGCATATGTCTATCTTTTATGGTTGACTCACAATAACACGTGTAACTCCCGATAGCTTAGCAGTTCAAAGCTTTCTGATTATATTTGTCTACTCTTACGTTTATAACTCAGTCATCTATCTGTACGAAAATGAAAATGAAAAATGAAAAATGAAAAATGAAAAATGAAAAATGAAAATTGAAAAATGAAAAATGAAAAATGAAAATTGAAAAATGAAAAATGAAAAATGAAAAATGAAAAATGAAAAATGAAAAATGAAAAATGAAAAATGAAAAATGAAAAATGAAAAATGAAAAATGAAAAATGAAAAATGAAAAATGAAAAATGAAAAATGAATAATGAAAAATGAAAAATGAAAAATGAAAAATGAAAAATGAAAAATGAAAAATGAAAAATGAAAAATGAAAAATGAAAAATGAAAAATGAAAAACGAAAAACGAAAAATGAAAAACGAAAAACGAAAAATGAAAAATGAAAAAGAAAATGAAAAATGAAAAATGAACAGTGAACAGTGAACAGTGAACAGTGAACAGTGAAGTTCTTATTTGTGGCGTGATATACAATCGGTGCATTTAACTATAAACATGCGAGTGAGAACTGGAGATAACCCGGATGATCGTCAATTTTCTGATACACTGTTAAAGATTGGCGAAGGTACCTCCATCCACAACTACACCAAGGAAAAGTTATTCTGACGCCTGAGTTATGTTGTATAGTGCAATCCCAACCATCTTATATCGTCGGTTTACGATGACGTAACAAATATATTAAATAGGGACAATTCTTGGCTATGCGAAAGATCCATCTTATCTCCTCGCAATGACCAGGCATTTGAGATTAATAATAAAATACTGTCGAATATACAAGGGGAAAGCAAAGTTTATAGTTCAATAAATAGAATGGTCGATGAACAAGACGCCACTAACTACCCGATACATTTTTTAAATTCTTTAAATATGCCCGGACTTCCTTCTCATGAAATTTGTTTAAAAATTGGCATTCCGATTATTCTGCTCCGAAATTTAAGACCACCACAACTTTGCAATGGAACTCGGCTAAAAGTAACCCGGTTGCAACAAAATATAATCGAGGCTCAAATTTTAACAGGTTGCGGTGCAGGAGAAACCGTCTTTATTCCCAGAATTCCCTTAGTACCTAATAATTTTCCATTCCAATTTAAAAGAACGCAATTCCCAGTATCGGTGTGTTATGCAATGACAATTAATAAGGCTCAAGGGCAGACTTTTCGTGTTGCTGGAGTAGATCTCGGTGTCAGTTGTTTCTCGCATGGTCAGTTGTACGTCGCTCTTTCCCGGGTCAGTAGTTCCAAAAATCTTTACGTTCACGTGCCGGATGGATCAACATTCAACATAGTTTACCCGGAAGCTTTGCATTGAAGTATTTTCGTTATATAAGTACTTAAGCCTTCGGCAGGATCAGAATAGGGCTACGGTATCCCTGCCTGTCGTAAGAGGCGACTAAAAGGGGCTTCCGGGGTTGCGGGCGGCTAGAGTGGGAGCTTGAACCGTCCAGCCAGGCGATACCGGGAAGGTGGCGATATGTGTGGTCGCATACCGCCGTAAAGACTAGATTGGGTGGTGGGCCCATCCGCCCATCTGGGAGGAGCCCGAGTCCTCTTTATAGCACCGAAGACGGCCACCGGGGGGGTTTTAGTGCGGTAAAAATTCCACATAACTCTGCGTCGCTCCCACGGCGTCGGGTACCTTTTGAAGGTTTCCCCCTCGAAAACAAAAATAAAAAAGGTTCTTAAGCCTCATGTGAACGTGATCTAAACAATATTACCAATACATTAACTCAATAACACACAAGGAGTTACTCGCTGGCGGAGTCGCGGGCAAAGCTATTAACAATAATATTGTGCGGTTCCGTATTGCGATATTTTTCAACAGTATTGTAGATATGACATATTATATTTCCCTACTAAAATACGAAAGTTAATCTGTCTGTTACATCAAAACCACTGAACCGTGAGGAAGGACATAGGCTACTTTTTTTTTTACGAAAAACAACGGAAACGCGGACGAAGTCGCGGGCAACAGCTAGTATTAAATAAGTAGGTACGTATTATTTGTCTTCTATGACCACTGAGTAAAACATATTAACTTTTGTTTCAGGTGTGATGAGTGCTAGGGCGAAGCGCCATGTCGGCGGTGATGAGCACCCTGTCCATGATCAGCGGAGGTCGCCGCGGACACCGCAAGCTCACCAGGTACTTGTTAAATATTTACGTTTAACAACCAACAATCATACCTAAAAATGAAATAGACTGAGAAAAGTCGCTGTTGTGTTTTTTTATAACCGCGTTTTAAATACAAATTTATAGGTAGATTTTGTACTAGACGTATTGACGTACTTGGAATTATTGCGGATCAATTTTATTTTTGTACAAGCTACGGTATGCACAAATTAGTCCAATAATAAATTAAGATTTAAAAAAAAATGCAATTTTGCGCCTACTACTTTTATTAGCTTCGCTTAGTACAACTTGGTACTTTGTTAAGGCTCATTCATCGCCCTAAAAACCTGCATCTATAGCGAACAAGTAATCTTTATTGGAGTATAAATAACAACGATTTAATATATTCGTCAACAACCAAATTGACGATAATGTTTATGTATATAGAAACTGATTTGTTTAATCAAGGCAGTAAGTGCCGGTAATGGCTGGGCTCACAAAGGCGGCGCCGTCACGCGATGGGCGGCAACTCGGAATGCGGAATATTGGGACTGCGAGCCATGACACGAGCGTGGGCTGCACTGGGGCAGCCTGTGGCGCCAGGCTTGGTATTTCAAATATTTGCTTCCAATCATTATTTTACTCAATTGACGACATAAGCGTCGGAGGCGCAGAGCGCCGAGATTTTCATTTCAGGCTAAGAAATTTAATATTCGTGTTAAAGACCAACCAGCTTGTAAGAGTCGATCTATAAATCTGTTTATGAACCGAATTTTATACATCTGTGCATTTAAATTACTTACCGGTATATTTAGAAATAATTATAATGTTACATAGAGCTCAAACCTTTAGAAGTTCTCCATAGTGCTTATTGGCAGGTTAGCAAGGCCAGTTGTTTTGTATATACATTAAGGTAACGAGGCATATTAATCTAATGTGTAATACTTGCTGCAAATTCTTCTACCAACAATAGAAACCTACTAGACGCAATATGCTCTTAGACTTGAAGCTGGTCTGCTAATACCATAGCAATAAGAAAGCAGTAGAGCCGACTTAAAACAGTATACTATATTTATTTCTAGCTAATAACAGAAGCGTTAGGCACTGTTGTGTTTTGGTATTAGTGATTTTACGATTTTATTATTTGACATTCGCGAAAGCGAATGAGAATGTTGCTTTTTTAGTGTTCCGTAGCTGAATGGCAAAAATCAGAACCCTTATAGATTCGCCATGTCTGTCTATTCGTATGTCACAGCCACTTTATTCGGAAATCATTAAGACTACAGAGTTAAACATGGTAGGAGTATTCTGTAAATTGCTTTTCGAATTATGTTCAAAAATAAAAAATATATTAAATTTAGGGGGGCTGATACATGAAACTGAAACTCAAAAATCTTACCACCACGTGTGGGGTGTCTACAGAAAGAACTTTATAGTTAACATTGACGTTACTAAAACCATTTTTTCTCAAATCTATTGTTTGAGAGATAAACCCTGTGCAAAGCAGAAAAAAGTGGGTCCTCCGCCCTTCTAACTTTTAAAGTAATAAAGTGAAAAATCTGGATAAAATGTATGTTGTAGATGTCAAGGAAAAATTACAAAGAAAAGTGGTTCCAATAAGATGCCGTTGACAGTTTTTGAGACATAGCACTTATTCAAAAACAGAATAACATAACTACTATGAAAAACAAGCTTATGTTGGTAGTTGGGAAATTGTTCAACTTTATTTATTATTTATGGTACGAAACCCACCATGCGCGAGTCCGACTCTCACTTGGTCATTTTTTTCAGTTCTTGGTATAGGGTGCCGGAGGATATAAATTTGGAGACTTTTTTTTTTAGGTCGACAAACTGCAGTTATATTTCAATTTGGACAGATTCGGCAACCTTTTTTTGCAGAGCAATGCAATTCAATATTAGCAAAACATTCGCACCAATTATCGCGAATGCGAATATCTAAAGACATGCGGCTATTCGCGAATGCGAATGCGAATATTCGTCACATCACTAAAGTGTATACTTTACCAAGGTATTTCGACTGATGCTGTATCAGTAGCCAACATCACATAAGTAACTAGTCTTATCTACAATTGATTACAGATTTTAATGGGCAATGATCACTTATTGTCCAATAGACTGCGTGATCATTGAATACTTCTATATTATAGTAACAAGCCAAATTAGATACCATCTTTAAAAAGCATTGGGTATATATCGATAAAAAACCTAATATATATATATAGCTACCCGGCGTTTAAATTTAGCTCGCTACTACCAAATTTGTCTACCAATTCGCACTTGGCCAGCGTGACTGGACTTGGCATTCGGACTACGGCCTATAACTCTTTCATTCTGAGAGAGACCCGTGCCCAGTATTGGGACAATAATGGGTTGACGACGACTACCAAATTTATCAAAATAATAATTCAGTCAGCAACGTGTATTTTGAAACCATACATAGCAATATTTTTCATAAATTTTCCATACCGTAGGTAGGTAACTATGAAATAATCTGCATGAAATTTTTATTACGTAGGTCGGTAGTACGCCGATAAACCGCTATATTATTTGCAATAATTGGGCATAAAGTGTATAAAAAAGTAACCTAATCCTTTAGTTCCGCTGCTTTCACAATTTTTCAAGCATTCTGCCGTTTTATTGTATACGCGTTAGTCGTGTACAAATAATTTAAGAAGCTTATTAAAATTAGGCACGCGGAGGGAAATAATTGTGAGTGGCCTTCTGTGGAACTGATATTTAAATGTGGCTCCTGCTTATCGGAGGATTAAAAGTTAGCAACCTTTCTTACATAATATGTAATAGTGATAAAGTGATATGAGTACCTAATTAGTGCGGGAAATGTGAACATTTTCATAAATGTTATTTGTTACCCTGTAGAAGTAATAACGTGGTATAAAAAATAAACAATTTTGTAGCGACATTGAGTTAGTTACGTTTTGTTAATTTTGTACATTTTTTTTAATGTACGAGAAATCAACGGCTTTTATACATATATAAAGAAAATAGGTTTTCTTTAATTAATTAGTTCTTTTTTAAATTGACGTGCCTGTCTAAATATAAAACTTCAGAATATAGGTACCTATTTGGTGGAATAATAAACTTTAAATGTCGTTTCTTATTATCAGAAGAGACACATTTGTTTATTTTCCGAAACCATAAGATATAATCTTATATATATTTTTCTCTAAGGGATTATAGGATGGTTAATTAAAAATAATAAATTTGGATTTTGGTTTTGCGACGTCGTAATATACTAGGCTTCTGTACAAACTTAGTACAACTCGACGTTGTTTTGCAGATACGAGTTATTGGTAAACAGAGCGGTTGCCGTAACGAGACACGTCTTTGTTGTACCAACATCCGAGGCGGTGTCTCAAGGCTTCTCAACCGGGTTACTGCTCAATTGTAACTTAGGCTATCGAATTACGGTCTTAAACACGTCACGTCGTACGTTAGACTAGTTGGAAATTACGTTTGTGGTTAGCTTTGTAGTCAAATATGTCAAGTTCAGGCAAATATTTCAATAAACATATTTCTGATACTTACTTGCTGTTTTATAGGGTAATCACATATTTCAATAAACATATTTCTGATACTTACTTGCTATTTTGTAGGGTAATCACTGTATCAGCTATTTCAGTCGTGAAGCTTAATTCTGTTCCAGTTACGTTAAAAGACAACAAATGAAACTTTCGTACTTGTTGTAAGTTTTTATTTTAGAAATCTTAACTAATTGAATTTTTAAATAATTTTCAAGCGTTTATAATATTTATAATAAATAAAAAATAATGTCAAAGTCATAATGAGAAATCAGATTTGGCCGTGGCCCGAACCTTCAAATAACAACAATAACAGTAATATTATAATGTTAGCTTTATAATTTAATTTAATTTTAACAAGGAATACAAATGTGTTAATTTAAGACATTAAATTAAGAATGAAGATGTTTAAGTAAATATAAAACTTAGATATTGTGCGAGAACCGCCTTTCCGTAGGTAAGTCCCGGGGATTAAAAGACGGTCAAACGAGACCTCGGGTGGTCATAGGCAGTTCCACATCATTTTGGGGCTACCTAACTTGCTGTCGGAATACGGATTCTACTTACGATTAGCCACGTACGGTCCGCCCGTGGCTCCTCTTCCTTCCAGGCTCCACGCGGTCCACAGAACATGTACATATACATCAGCGATGAAGTTGAAGGCTTCGATTTAGTCCACACGCTTAGAGTACACAAATAGTTTATATCTTCACAATACACACGAAAAATTAAAGGGATTAAGTTCCACACATACGTATTTTGTCCGAGCCGGTTAGCAGCGGTCGCTTCAACAACGCTTACGCCGCCATACTGTTTTCCGGAGCATGGTGAGGGATACTACCCTCCGATTGGACGGACCGTGTGAGCATTGTTAATGATGCTCTGCTATTGGTTGAAGAATCCAACCCCGACAGCAAGTTTAAAATCATTCGATTGAATTAAAGCTAATTTGATTTTAAACAACGGTCACAAAACAGATATATACCTATACGTATATATTTACTTACTTAAAGGGTTCGACGGAATTAGATAGTCAAATTTATATAATGTAAAACAAATTGTTTGCAGCTCGCGCAAGTCTGGTCAGTTCTCTGACGCTGGCGAGGAGCGCAGCCGCAGCCAGCAGGACCTCAACAAGACGCAGCGGTCCACTTCCCTGGTGAGTACCTTTTTTTAAGAGGAAATACTTAACAAGCATTACCTAATGAGTTGCCTAAAGATAATAAAGATATAGAATAAAATGCATAACCTTACATGAAATGTACGGTACTATGCGTAAACTTCCGCGAAGGGAATCTTATAAACGACTTCACCTAGGGCTTGTACCTTAAATCTCCGAGTTGGTTCAAATACCTCGTAACTGAAATATAAATGCCTCGTAACTCGTCTTTCAAACATGAATAGGGCAGCGCTACACAACTTCTCTATCGTAAAAATAGGTGTGGCGATGGAGCCGCCGGAAGCGAACGTCATAGAGTTAACAACCTTTCCAGTTAATCTTCTAAAATATTATCTTTCTTATAAGACGCACTAAAACCTGCATGTAAATGATATAAAGCTTATCTTGTCTATAAACTTGTAGCGCAGCTTATATTAATGCCTGATATTAAGTATAAAGAATGGGGTTTTATGACGTACCTATCAGTTATAAAGTTAAATGTCATTTTCTGGTGTAGGTAATCCAAAATATACAGTAATAAAAATTAACTAAAATTACTTGTTTAACTGATTTCGCCCGTTACACTTACTTATTCCTTATAATTTTCTTTATAATTTTCGTATATATGTACTTGGTTGATCTATATTTATGTACACAAAGCTGAACATATAAGTTTACAAAAGTTTGCAACATAAGGCAACAAACACAAGACACACTTCACGAGAGCCACTAGAAAATATACCTAGATTTGTATTGAGTAAGCCTAAATATGAATCCCAAACACGATGTCATCGTATTTACATAAATGGGTGGCAGGCGCACAAAGGCGGCGCCTGCGCAGCGCAGGTTGTCGCCCACGCGCACGCCATTGTAACTAATAGCTGAATACATAATATAATGGCACCGAAGTTGCTAATAGTGTCAAGTGTGTGGAATAATGGTTGTAGAATGCGCCCCCGTGTTTACGCGAACAACAATACAATACAATTGCGATGCAAACAACTTGTAACCGTATTTTAACAATCTTGTATCATGGCTTCACTTAGTTGATACAACGAATACTGACAATAACAATCTGAAAGGGAGTATATTTTTCTGATATTGCTTTATATTAAACTCGTTAGGTTCATGTTGTGAACAGCATTATTATCTCCATTAGTATAATCAACCCATTACTGTCTCTTCAACAGGGGTTTTCTCTTAAATGATAAGGGTCGGAGACATTGCGCGCGTTTAGATAATTTTGAGAAGATTAACAGTCTTTTTTACGATATTTACCTTTATAAAAAATATTATTTGTAATGCTTTGAAATATCAAAATGTATTTTAAACGAAATTCCGCTTCGGACCGGTTGCTCGACACTAGCTCGAAATGAAAATTGAACAAAATCATTATGACTTTTGTGTCATTGGGACCATTCAAGTTAATCTAATTAATCTATTCCCTATTCAGTTAAGACATCAGTATGGTAAGATTTTGCAATTCGTTATGGTACTAGGGTAACACTAGGGCAATTAGATTAATCCTACATGTGCCGGCCGAGGTTCTACGAAGCGCGAGATGGCCGGCGGCCGGAGAGAGCCCCGAAGCCGGGAATGTTAATAAAGCCCCATTAAATGCTTCCTGCTCCGCTTCTCGGAAACGCTTCAAATTCTAACAAAACAACTCTTTATTCGTACATCGCGTTCCTGATAGCGCTACAGTCTGTTGATACTTAAAGTCGGCATCTTTTTCTTATTAGACAATAATTGAAAACATTGATTCATTTAAAAATCAAGCAGCATTTCCTCTCTCTCGTCTATCTATCTCATCATCATCTATCATATCCCAATATCATCCATCGTCTTTCTATGGAAGTCGATTCTACGTTACCAATGTTATTATAATCCCATATTTAGATTTAGATACATACAAACATTTTCTGACAAGTTTTGGTCGATGGTTGATTCACCGGCAAAATGACAATTTTTTTCTAAAATTTTAATTTAAACAAAATCTACTGTTTCCGATTATATTTCTCAATCCTTTGCTGAGGTTTTAAAATATGAAAGTGCATGTAGGACTGGAGGTACTATAAGGAAACTAACATGATTACAAAAACGCTGCTAATCAATCAATCTGCAATAGCATTTCGCATGTTCAGTGGCTCCATAATTTATAATTATCGGTTTAATGTGATCATTAGCGAGCAATCGTAACGTGAAATTGACGGAAAGCCGGACGGCGCGCGGAATGACGTGCGGAGTGTACACGCACGGGTACATGTAGATCACCGTACCAACAAAAAGCTGATTAGAAGAACATAATAGAATTTTCTCCGGCTGATTGACAGAAATACATTAATTGACTTAACTACGATGATTTATTATTGCGTACTGATTAACACTTTCTACATTATTCTCATATAAACTTTTTGTAAATATTGTGTATGCTTCTTTTTGTAAGCATTTGTAATCTTCAGTTATACCGCGCAGTTTTAAAGTGCCTAAAGTGAATTACTTTGTTTAATCTGAATTGTATTGTTTTTGTCTTAAAGCGTACAAATAATTGTAGCGAATCACGTAGCAAACTTCGATATTATTTAAGGTCAGTTCTATATATGGCGAGCAATTTTCATATAGCTCTAGTTACTTAACATTAGCTGCATGTCCTTAACATGCATGCATTAAAAAATCCTAAAAATCAATAAAATTCTATTTTCTTATTTATAATTCTTTTAAGTAGTTCTATTTTGTGCTGTATATTTCATATTGACACGAGCAATATATAATAGCTAAGGCGTTTGCCTTCACCATAGCTGTATCTCGTAGCCATAGATAGCTCAGGACGTTTTTTATCGTAATTCAATTAACGTTTTTAACTGTGTGTACATTGTTGCAGCAAACCTTGGAGGCAGGTGGGGTCGTCAACCTCGAGAGTTTGGAAGCCAAGGTCAGTGGCCAGCTCCTTGACATCTTACGTTATTCCGTGTGACCTATATGAGAAATATAAGAGCCTTTTGTTTGAGAGGGACTGTTCAAAGTTGAAAGGAAATCGTTGTTGTAGTTTTGTTTCGTTTGTTACGTTTTAGAATATGTTAATTGTATTTATGTAACGTTATATGACCGTGTAGAGTACTAATACTGAAAACCTTATTTTGAAAAACGTGAAATGTCAACGAAATAAAACTATCAGTCCACTCCATCACACTGCCGTTTGGAACAACTTGAAAGTAATATAAGACTAATATTGTTTATGTAACACTATATAAGTATATATAATGGCTAATTTTATTTGAACTACGCTGTAAACATTATATATTATAGATTACAGGAGGTCTATATAAAATAATTTAGTATCATTTGCCTTACGGAATGACTTCCTATTACTAGAGCAAAGCCTGGAGCGTTTTGCAAGTATTCTGGTCCGTTCTCGTGTGAGCGCTCGCGGCGTCAGCTAGTCTGCACATGTACTTTAAATTGCTAACTATTCTTAATGAACTCAAAGTCCATAAAATATATATTAATTATATTACGTATTAGTCATAGATGACTTTCCTTATGTAATTAATATATTTCTTAGGTCAATGACAGCAGAATGTACGTATACCTATACGCTACGTATATAAAAGGAGTATATCTAAAATTATCTATGAATCTACAAATTGTTACAAACATTTAATATTTGGAATAAGCAAATATACTTTTATTATACTTATACTTTTGACTTATTTGAAATCATTAACATACGTTAATGATTTCAAATAAGTCAAAAGTAGAAAAAACAAAAATAGGATTCCGCAAATAAACTGCATGAAATTAAAGACACTATTTGTTTTTAATTTTCATGTAGATATTTAGTGTCTAATGACATCCAAACGATCCAAAATGACACCTAATACATGTATCCGTTAATCCATAATCCGTTAAGCGATCTAGGCCGTAGAGCCTACCAAAGAGTGGGTACTTTTTTTTTTGTTTTTTCGAGGGGGAAACCTTCAAAAGGTACCCGACGCCGTGTGAGCGACGCAGGGTTATGTGGGATTTTTACCGCACTAAAACCCCCCCGGTGGCCATCCTCGGCGATGAAAATGCTGACTCCGGGATCTCGAAACGACTTCCTCCGAGCGCGTTGCCCCATCGGGCTCCTCCCAGATGGGCGGTTGGGCCCACCGCTCCGTCTAGTCTTTACGACGGTATGCGACCATAAATACCGCCGTCCTTCCTGGGATTGCCTGACCGAACGGTTCGAGCTCCCACTCTAGCCGCTCGCAACCCCGGAAGCCCCTTTTAGTCGCCTCTTACGACAGGCAGGGGATGCCGTAGCCCTATTCTGATCCCGGAAAAGAGTGGGTACTAATGTTCGACAATCAATAGGTATTCTCCTTCCGGCGCAATCGGATAAATTATTTACAAACTTTATGTGCAAGTACAGACTATATTTTTATTATTTATAGGAAATCTAAATTAATAAAACTAAAATCATGAAAATTGGACAATAGGTTCAATTTATGATGTAGATATTATCGAGCAATAAATAGCATCAAACTAACACCACAGATTTAAAAATAAGTCAGTGTAATTATAATCTCTATGCTGTTATTTAATTTACATTTATTTAATTGTATCAAAGGTTGTTATAATTCAGACATAAATTAAAATTTATGTAGCTTTTTATATAAATGCGGGTGAAATTTCTTTCGTATACGTGTACTTAAAATTTGATACTATTTACGCTACTTAGTTATATATTGAACAGTATTAAATTTACTCCTAAATTGATTTACATTTTATGTACAATATATAACGATATTCTTTAAATCGCCGCCGCCGTCAACCCATTACTGTCCCACTGGGCACGGGTCTTCTCTCGGAATGAGAGAGTTTAGGCCATAGACCACCGCGCTGGCCAAGTGCGAATTGGTGGACTAATTCTTTAAATAATATAATTAAAAGAGTAAAAAAGTAATATTGGAGCTAAAGTCACAATTTGAGCGGAACTTGCTCCGTATGAGTGCGTGTATTACCAGCGGTATTGAATGAGATATTTCCCTTATAGCACTATTTTATACCAGTATATCAAACATGAAGGAAAGTGGTGTTAAAGTATAGGAACCGTTTGATTTTCAATCCAATTCATGAGCTTATAATAGCCGAATACCTAATTAAATATAACCTAAGTCAAATATTAGGTAGGCTTGCCATTTAATAGACGATAAGTAACAACCCAGAACATTGAAAACAAACGGAAACGCTGAAAATAATATTAATGTTCAAATTTCAATAAGAGAAACTCGACATTTGAATATTCATAGTCCTCAGGTAACATAGGTAAATCGCATGGTTCATTGTAAGCCATAAGTTAAAGAAAATAAATACACAAAACTTCGATAATACTCAAGATTAAAGATTGTTAGAAACAGCCCCCGCTCTCTTCTACTCAAAGAGTGTTTATTACTTTAATAGTTTTAATGTCCAGTATTATTCGGCAAAGCAAGCTGAAACCACAATTTGCATGTATTTCAAGCGACCACCATGTAAAATATGCATTATAATAATTTAATCTTGAATAATTTAGTTTTTACTTTTATGTCTATGCAATATTATCATGTACATAAATGTAAAAAAGTATCATTTTGTCATAACCGTGAATTTTTCATTTTTTATTTTCTTAAACATTTTCTATTGCTCCTGAATAAAATCATCAATCGACCGCATAGTTATGGAATTACATCAAAACTTAAACCATCAATACCTTTAATTGTAGAGTACAGCAAAAGTCAATTAATTCATTTATATTGGGTGATGCTGTAGGCTCAGATGAGCCGTACCTAAGGCATAAAATGGAATATTCCGTGTTCTCAAATTGGCGATCAATTACGCGGTACGTTTGCAGTGCAGTCCCCCACATTTGTAGATAAACTGAACTCGATACTACGTGCAGGAATCTAATAGCTAGTGGCATTTTTCCTAACAAAGGGCTGTCAAAAGTTTTTTGTGACACCATGTATAAAACTTCACTTATAAGTTAAGTATATATAGATTTAAGTAAATATATAATGGCTATATATCAAATAATTAAAGGAAATTAGTTTTAACTTAAAATATAACGACACGTTTACTTTAATTTAAAGTAGTCCCAAAAGGACGAATATACAATTTCTAAAGATGTGTACGTACGTAAGTTTAAACTGAAGTAAAACAGTAAGGTACATATTTTATTCTTTTATGGGTTAAAAAAAATCTTATTCGATAATATCAAAATACGCACTTGAAATCCTTGACCATTCTCGCACTTGAGATATTTGACCTTATTTTTAGTAATTCTAATTTTTTAATAATCTTGAAGTAACCAAATACAATGCAGCCCATTAGATATGCATACGTCATGTCGTGTCAGTGACATCTGCAACCCTACAAAAAATAAAGATTAGGTATAACTTTGCCAATCACTAATGTAGTGCTAATTCCGGTGACTATGCAATGCAAGAACAGCTCCACGATAAAAATAGGTGTTCGATTTTCTTAATACACCGGCTCATGTAAATTGCGCAACCCTATTACAAACTTATTATTACAAAGCAATTTATAATTAGAAAATGGTTCGCAAATACTTCGGGCACGTAGCAGCAATTTATACGGCCAAGAGAACCTTGTCGGCGCAAAAAGTAAAAGAAACGCGAGAACTTTATGTGGAAACAATTCCAATAAAGACTACTAACAGGTATCCGCGGAAAAGGTTTCAAAAGTTTTGGCACGGAAATACGAGTAGGTATGCACTAGGGTTGTCGCGTTATTTTAAAAGAAAAATTACATTTCTTACAAAAACATTAAAAACATATTTGTTTTTCCGCCTCATTTTAATGTAGATTAAGATTTTCTTTATTTGTGAATTTTTTTCGCTGGTTAACTAACTTACTTTAATAACTTAAATTTTTTAACATTTTTTTTTCTCTTCCTAGCATTTTTTCTCATATATGAAATCACACTGTGCAGATATTTTAGAAGATGTTTACAGTAATCGCGTATTATCGTGGAATAGGAATTTCGGGGAAGGCTATCCAATAAGACCATATACCAGAGACTTCCGACAATAATCTTTTAAAGTCAGACTAGTAAACACTGTTAAACAACTTTTGTTATGTAATCAGATTTGGTGAACCTTTTTTGACCTTTTTTAGTAGTCAAAAAACAGTTGTCAAAGATTCGCTGACTAAAATTACGACATGGGACATACGACATACGACAAAGAATCTACAACGATTCTTTTACCTAACACAATAAAATGATTATTGCATTGTTAAAATTTTTAACATATTAATAGTTTAAATTTTTAATAGTTTTTTTTATTTCATTTGAGTCATATTGGGGGTCAGGCTCCACACCTATATGCCTCGAGGCCCCCAGACCTCTGGCATTGAAAATACGGTAACTTCTGAGTATAGTGAATTGGTTTATCTGTAATGTATACCTAAATAGATTAAAATATAATTAGTACGATATTACCTATGTACATGTATTTCAAAGTACGATCTTAGTAGCAAGGTATATTGTTAATGTAGCATGCTTCCGTTCCTTTGCACTAACGTTTGATATAATACGAGTACGACATACCATAAGTACTTTCGAAATTATTGATTGCCAACATTAATACAGCACACAGGGATATAGAGATAGAAGTGTGACTAATCTTTTACAACATCTTACTCGCCACACGGCCCTCGCCAACTACTGGAAATGTGCAACGCTAATTCATTACAAAAAGTTGGGATTGCCATCCGGTGGAATTTTCAAACCGATTGGATAAGACCAGATTACATCACATTTTTGTATTTTCTTCCAAAATAGACGGTTTACTAGATATTCGACTAAGTGTAATATATTTAATACTCATAAAAATAAATATATAAATTTCAAAGACTTTGTGGCTCGAATCCAGCGGTACAACCACACACACAAGCCACACCTTCTGCATAAATGTAGCAGTGTTAAATACTGCTGCGATCTGGTCGAAAGGATAAGACCGACATACAAATCCAATACGTACCAAGTGTACCAACTTAGCTCTCGGGTGTAGCAATGCATAGGTATCTATTTGATCGACCGCGGGTGGATACTAGTCTCGATTTATAAACTACATATCTAGCAAATAAATAAAAATAAAAATCTATCTCGTCTTTACGACAGTATGCGACCACACATATCGCCGTCTTTCAAAGTTGCCTGGCTGGAAGGTCCGACCTCCCACCCTTGCCACCCGCAGCCCCGGAAGCTCCCTTTTAGTCCCCTCTTACGACAGACAGTGGACACTGTAGCCCTATTCTGATCCTGGAACTACAGAGACGGGTTTTACTGTCCACAAGTACAAGTACTTATTATGGTTTAGAAATTCTAGCAATAGCAACTACGCGTAAGATATCACAGTTTCATGGATTGAGCTTTTAACACAATCTTATGTATTTATTCATGCATCTTATTATTCATGAGGCTGTGAATTCCAAATTAAAACAACATGAACGCCGTCAGTTCTTAAATGTATCCCTGCATCGATGTATCATATTGTATCAATGTCCCATTATTGATGCTTCAGGGGATCACATTCGACGCATATTTGAATATTTCGGATAGATAATAACCCTCTTTCTCAATTACGAGAGATGTTTTTTTAATGCTATGTGGCACGATTACATGGACTACATAGTAATAGGTAAAAGCAAATCTGCTCGTTAGTAGGTTGACATGTAGGTACGGAACATTGCCACCAACACGCCACTGCGCGCTGTGTCGGAGGCAGTTCCCAGCGCTGTATTAACAAATTATCGCACGGATCACACCCATGAAAACAACTTGAAGGTAATTTGTGAGAAAACAAATAAACAACCGCAATAAAACACAATAGCTGGGAATTAAACTTATACAAAGCGATTTGCGATAGCTTCACTTTACAGTTGACCCCATAGAAATATAATTGAATAGAATAGTAAGTTGTATTTAGTGAAACATAATTACAATCCCAATTACAACAGAAATACAAATAAATGATACCCCAGTGTTATACATTTTTTTTAACTTCAAAGCTGCTACTACTAATGAGAGCTTCATTGTTTTGTATGAAGTGACTGATCCGCATACAGAAAATTGGCTATTTGATACTAATAAAAAAATAAACTTTAATATGGTTTTTATTGAAAACACTGAATATTTTCTTGAAATATTAATGTTTGAGTACATTAGGTCGCAAAGAATTGCATAAAAAAATCAAAAATCATTCAAGTACCCTGTTGGGGTACAACCCATTATTGTCCCACTGCTGCCCACGGGTCTTCTCGGTCTTCTCTCGGAATGAGAGTTTTAGGCCATAGTCCACCGCGCTGGCCAAGTGCGAATTGGTTGACTTCACACTCCTCCGAGAACTTTTTTTATAGAACTCTCGGGTGTGTAGGTTTCCAAACGATGTTTTCCTTCACCGAAAAGCAGTTATGATTAATTTCTAATAAATCAGTGGTGCGTGCCTGGGTTTGTACCTCGCACCTCCCGATTAAGACGGCAAGTTTCAACCAGTAGGCTATCTCTCTGTATCAAATACCCTGTTACTGAAGCTCAAATAAAACTATACATACAATAAGATCATGAAGCTGGTGGTGGTAGCGGTACTTTCTTGCGAACCCCCTACCCATAGGCGACCTTTAACTTTGTACGTGAGACAAACAGACATTGCCATTTTATAAATTCCAAGACATTTCTACTCAATTCGTAGTCGGTGGTACAACGAATCACACAAGCGTGAAAATTGAATTAATTAGATGATTTATTATACGTCGCTACTGAATGGAGATGTACTTTTAATGACAAAACAAAGATATCACTCTGAACTATATCTCAAGGTTAATTTGTAAAAAAAAGCGGTAATGAGGTCCAGATTAGTGGAATAGATAAAGCTTAACTTGAAATCGTAAAAATATTATGCGCAAAGCTCTAAAAAAATATAAAATAATGCGATGTTAAAAGTCAAAGAGGAAGACCATTATTTGAGAGGTTTTCCTTGAGAATTGAAATAGAATAACTTATCTACTTAGCTAACTGGTTGGCTGACAGATAAATGTGTCTTTAGACCTTCTTTAGACCACTTGAGAAAATGTCAGTTGTAATCAAGACATAATAATATAATAAAGGATGCGTAGTGTATTCGATGAAGATACGAGCATTAGGGACAGAAGTATAAACTATTTGCTTATTTTATAGTACGAACATCCTATTCGTAGGCCCACGACATATTCCATCAATTAAGAAGTACATATAATTTCTTTATAGGTCATTGAAATTTCGAAATTAATTATATTACACGCTTAAATGGCGAATAAAAGTCCCAAAGAAGCAAGACATCTAAAGATGACAATTCTAATATCGCAATTAGCGGTCTATGGCACAAAGTTCTAAAGCCTTTACATTTTAAAATTACTTAGGAATATTAGAAGCAATAATAGGGAAAATTGGTTGATAGTGATGATAATTATATGACAAGTTTTTATTCTGTTTACAGTTATAACTTTAGGAACTGATGTCATCGTTTTAAATATCTTCTCAGAAACTATACTACCACTAAACTGCCACAGATAACATCTGACTTGACTTCTTGGCATCCGAGATTTGCGCACACGATTTCATGGACCGCAATGCATACTAAACTTTCAAAGAATTTAGGATATGAATTGAATGAACATTTATGAGCATATCAACATTTTAACAAATAACAAAAAGGTTAAAAGATTTTTTCTCTTTCCGAAATTCAACCAAATAATCAACCGACCAAAAATATAACAGCTTAATTTTAGCTACAAAAGGCTTTTAGGAGAAATGCAAAAGAATGGTCTAAAATGTTCTAAACCGATATTCATATGTTCTTCCGAAATATGTGTATATATATTTACCCTATATTAAACAATTATGTAAATTGATGACTGAGTTCAAGAAACGATAGTAACCTTCACTATACTTTTCCGCGGCTTACGTCACATCTACCTCAGTGGCCAGTCTGCTACTCATGAGCCATTTATGCCAAGTTTCAGTAACAGTGAGGTAACCTTTGCGTAAAAAAGTAACAAGCATACATACCTATATTCTTATAAAGTGTCACCTTAATCATTTTAAGATTTTAAAGTTTAACCTAACAAATAAGTGTTTAGTTCTACGATTGAAGTACGAGTATATACCTACATACAAGAAATTAAAATTATTTAAGATAATTATAGTTTAAAGACATATTTCTATAATAAGCCTAATATTGAGAACACTAAGTTAAATTTGTTTAGATAACAGCATGTTCCTCTGATCATTACATCCATAATTTTAAGGTAAAGTTGTTCGCAGCTTCCATTATTCTGTCTGCGGTAGCGGACCATACACGAAACATTGGATATAATGGCGCGATAAGCAAGCCGAATGTAGTATTTTAGTGCCAGAAGGTTCTATTCCACTAGCAACTTTATCTACCGGGTAGGGTACAGTGCCGGATTAAGCCAGCGCGGGGCCTGTAGCAAATTCAGACAGGAGGCCCTTAGCTTGTAAGGGTATTAAGTAAAACAAAACTGTTACTAGTAAACTTATCTGGATTTAATCTGGGAAAATTTAGAGATGACACTTTCTATATCTTCTTTCAGTTTAAGAGAAAAGTTTTTTTTGCATCAACCCATTATTGTCCCACTGCTGGGCACGGGTCTTCTCTCAGAATGAGAGAGTTTAGGCCATAGTCTACCGCACTGGCCAAGTGCGAATTGGTGGACACAAGTGCTCACCACTTAGCAAAAATAGTAAAATATAAATAGCAGGTAGGTGTTGGACCGCGGGGCCCCTCTAGTCGCGGGGCCCGTAGCATTTGCTACTCTTGTTATGTGGCTAATCCGGCACTGGTAGGGTAGATAGAGGTACAAATGGTATGGGTTTCTATCGCATACCATTGGTATGTTAGTACCTATTTGCTTACTTCTCAAAGTACGATTGAAAATATTGATAAAGTAAATACGTCTAAATACAGGATGTATCTTCCAAACAGAATAAATCAAAACGTATGCGATATCTTCCTATAGTCAGCACATTTGCATTGGTAAATTATTAAGTGAATTTCATAGAAGCCAATTTGTATTAATAATTGTAAATAACAGAATTATAAAAATAAGTTAAAATGACTTAAATGAAAATTCGCTCGGTCAATACCCTTAAAATAGCCTAAAAACTCAGTAGAATAGTTCCTTAGTTCACGGTGTGGAACGAAGCGTACCTCAACTCGCAGGAAGTCGCCGCTAACGAGCAACGATTTCCTTTCATAAGCGCCACTAATTCTCCCATAACTTCACCCTGACTACGATTTAGATTGATGCATCCTGGGTTCGATTCCTGCTCGATAGCATTGATTGATGATATAATTATCGCTTGAACCTGCGGCGTCCTTCTTGCTTCTTAAATGATTAATGAATTAAGCGTAACGCAATGATTGAAACTTTTAATTAATTCCGTTCCATCATGTGTTAAGATGATGCAATTTTATTTAATTTGTCTGAAAGGCCACAATCTAATGATTTTACATACTATAGGTACTATAATTGCTAGATGTTTTATCAAATTATAAAGCTGCTTCAGAGAAGTCATGCTACATATAAAGCAAGACTTCTGTAAATAATCCCGTAATTTATGATGTAGATAAGTATTTCTGATTACGAGCACTCCATAAGCCCGGCTCTACTTATCCTATAGGATAAACGGAGTTAAAATAACTGCAACAACATTTTATAAATACCTCCAAATAAAGCATGATAATTACATGCCGGGCTCGTGTGTCGTAGATCATTACTATCAGCTGAGCAATTTTTCCAGTTCGAATGGAGCGATTTGTCATAGCTGCGCGGAGATAACGCCTCGCGATGCAACGTTGAGAAATGTATGAAGTAAAGAGATAAATTCGCCCCGACTGCGCCAACTTCGATAAGTTTTTCACTTTTTGCGTCGTCCGCGCTCGGGACAATGTTGCGTGAGTTGAGATGAAATAAGAAAATTACTCATCCTTAATCCTTTTTATGCTTAAAGTTATTCAAGTGATCGTAGATCAAATATGTTCTTAAAGCTCTACGTCAGAAGGAGGATAATATTTTTCGATTCGTACATCCATACGCTACAGCCCAAACGGCTTGACGGATTGTATGGCATATGGCTTTTTTCGGTATACTAGTCACCCGTCGCATCGGTCGACATTCGACCGTAATTCAAATTAAAAAACTAAACTTCATATGTCCAAAGTAGTACGAATATTTCTCTATATCAAATAAAATGTAATAATTTTCAAGTAATTTTGAACGCACCCATTAAATATAAAAAGTTACTTAAACCGTATTTAAAAGCAATAGCGGGTATTTTGCCAAAGACACTGACATTTCTGACGTTATGTGTTTTCATAGTAAGATATTGAATGTTCTACTTCATTTTTTATTTATTTTGTGTATTTGTGACAAATGCACGTGTGTGTAATGTGTTATTAGTTGATTTTATGTATTTTATAAGCATTATTTGAAAAAAATATTAACATTCTGCACTCCTCTACGTCCACTATATCCTTATACTAATCCGTCCGCGGCATATTACGTAAAAATGCGTCACAAGTTTTTGCTTCACGTATTAATATAATAATTTACTAAATCTATGGTTTTAAATATTTTCTTTAACTCTAGATGGCGAGTATCGAGGTGTCGCTGGCGGGTTCCCGGCGGCGCAGTGCGGGCAGCGCCCGTGACGTCACGCGCGAGCTGGACGCGCTGCGCGGCGCGCTCGCCGACAAGGACACGCTCATACAAAAGTAATTGGAAACTATACTAATAGCTTCTAGATATACCACATATCCTAATAGTTGATGAATGAACTTTGAATAACATTACTATGAGAAGGTTTATTTTATACAATTGAAATAGCAAAAAAGAATTCACCACCTATTGGTAAGTGATCCTTGTCGTACATGGACATCTTTAATGCAGTTCATGAAAAAACAGGCGTTCTTTTAAGTCAATCTCAGATGCGTTCCAACTACTAAAAATAAGATGGGTGCTTCATATGAAAGTGTGCCGGCAAACTATAGCGTGAAGCAGTTCTTGTGTAGTTGGTGTGGCGTTAGTCGTGGATCATACTCGCGTGGCGGTAAACCTTACAAGATGCAATAGGTTATCGAAACGTACGTGACCAATGTACCTACTGATTCGTTTAAAACGTATGTGATAGATCCACATTAGTCCTCAGTTTGACATAGGTAAGCATTTTCCAACGGTCTGTCTCCCAGTCCTCTTACCGCCCGGTGCAGATCGAATCCGCGGATCTTAACACATAAAGAGACGTGTTTTTGAATCATAAACCTGACCACAGCCTAAAGAAGCAGCTGAGCGCGTCCCTGAGCGCGGCGCGGCTGGCGGCGTCAGCAGCGAGCCCCGCGCGCGGCGTGCCGGCGGAGGAGGGCGCGGCGCTGTCCGCGGAGGAGCGGCGCGCGCTGGACGAGCGCGCGGCCGCCGTGCGCGCAGACCTCGACACGCGCCGCGCCAACATACAGGAGCTCCGCCGCCGCCTGGAGAAGACACATGTTACTGAGTTAGTGTTATTTCGAATGGTCTTAAAATATTTTGTTATATGGACAAGCCCTTGACATTCCCACTCTACATGTCTGATAGACATGCCAAAGTTAAAAAAATACAGTCGAATTGAGAACCTACTCCCTTTTGGAAGTCGGTTAAAAGGTGAAATTGGTTTATAAAGGATTTTGTGCAATGTTCAAAAGGCATCACAAACAGTACACGATTTAAAGCAATTGACAGTTTTTAAGCTAGGGTTAGGTATGTATAGTGGAATCACTCAGATGTGAATTAATGGAGGTTGATAGATCACTGTGCGTACTATTTCCCAGTTATTGAAAGGAGAAAAGAGTTGAATGACGATCTTAATTTCATGCTATTCCCAGATCTTCTCTTTAAGTATTGCAAAAAAATTCTCCTGTGTCTTGGGTGCTACAGAGATAGTCAAAGATGAACTTCCGCACCCAAACACATCTATACCTAAAATAGAAATTTAAATATATCATATCTTTCTGGCCGAGGATCGAATTCAGAACACAATATGCGTCCAACCCGCAAGGTGACTTGACCACTCCTTTACTCAGGTCGTCAAGTAGAAAGTCACTTAAAGAAATGCCAGAATTATATATAACATGTAGACATAGTTATTGCAAAAATTGTTAATGAATGTGCCCAGGAACATCGACACGCGCATCGAGCAGGCGGAGCTGCAGTACCAGGTGGGGCGCGAGGAGCTGGAGCTGCTGACTCTGGGCGAGCAGGCGCGCGCGCTGGCGCACCTCATGGAGCAGGCCGACGCCGCCGCCGGCCGCGCGCACCGGGCCACGCTCTACAGGTATAATACCTGCTACTCTTTGTCTAGTTTATAGGTTCCGTAAGCTACCATCCATTATCAGGTCGTAGAATTCGTGTAGTTCGACCAGGAAGGTACCAACCATTACATTTATTTCTTGATTGAAACAAGTCTTTCGTTTCTGTAGAAGGATGTGGTTGATTTGAAAGTGAGCCATCACTTTCAAATGAAGCGTCTTTGTCCTCGGTAATAGTAACGCATTTACTTCAAATATACGCCCTGTTCTACACAAAATTGCTCACAGATGTCCATGGCAGAGACAACTTGATAGGTGGACTGCATGGTCGTTTGCGAATTCAATAAAAAAATCGATTATAATCACAGTTTAACATAGGCTTTGCCTCGCATTCTGCTACTGTTGTAGTCAGTGTACCTGGATAATTGTATTTTTTTTTATTAGATTAAGATTCTTAGCCAACAATTAAAGTATTTATTTAGATGTGGATTAGAGGCACTTTAATGAAACATTATGAATATAAATATGTTTATACATACTTATATGTATAAATATGTTGAAACATGTACTATAGCAATATGAAGAGACCTTATGGTTACATACCATATACATATTAAAAGACCAGTCGTGTTTGCTTTGTAAGCTCCACACTGCCTACATCGGAAGCACGACGTAAGGCAATGAATAAAGACGAGTTTTAATTGATTGATATCTATGGCAAAAAAAAAACCACAGACAATATCGTCAGATACGGATCTCAATCCGCCACTCATTCAATGCAATGAGCCCTCTGTGCTGTCTCGTAATCTCGCTATAAACTTCTTGCGCTAAACAATTAAACGCTGCAGATAAGTTACTTAACCGTCAGCTTAACCGCGATTCCTGGGTTCGCATGTCGTTATCTGAAGAAACGATTTAGCGTAATTATACAGTGTGTTACATGCATGCCTCCACCGCAGCTTTGCGAGATTGGTGCAATCAGGGCCGTGTAAAGTGTGCCGAGACGCTAAATTTTATTCTAATGGCTTATTTAAGCGGAAACCCGTGGATGCGGTGATAGGATCTCGTACAAATCGCCAGTAATTGTTACAATTGTTACGACACCGCCATTGTTCTGGGGGCGGATCGACATACTTTCCATGTTAATGTTGCGCTCCACAATCTTTGGGAAAATCTCTCTTTGCCAAAATGCAGGTTAGTCCGGAGTCTGTCGATAGGAGAAAGTGCGATCCTGTATGTGGCAATTTAGATATAGACACGTTGTTATTAGAGAGCTGCCGAACTAAATATAACACATTCATGTTCTGCGAATAATGAAAGTTTGTTAAGTATTTGTTATAAAAACCAAAGCGTTCTGGCGAGTGCAACTTATAAGTCAATGTCATAATACAAGGTAATAAAAAAGAGATTTTCCAATTGAACTAGCAGATAATATCGCAATGGTAAATTATGCATAATCACGAGTATAGAAACAATGGAAATTAGTCAGACTATTTTCATTATCTGTATCACATATATATATATATATATATATATATATGTGATACAGATAATGAAAATAGTCTGACTAATTTATAGGAACCTCATTCTCATCGACATCGTCATTAGTGGTTACTGGTCTAGTGGGCGTCATCAGGGTAAAGTGCAGGCACGAAACACGAGGATCACGGTTTTACACTGTTTTATTTCGATTAAACAATACTTCGCTAAACTTAATGTAAATTCGATAACAATTCGCAAAGGTTACGCAACAATTACGACCGAGCAGCGGGTTCAAGGTACCGATCTCACTTTTGTCACCAGATATATTATCTCCAAGGATCCAACTCGATCCTTCGCTTACCAGAGTCAACGACAGAATGTCGCAAAAACTATAAACCTCTCTACAAGAAAAGATGGCGCCTCGACCCCACTCGAGACATCCGCTCTGCTCTGATTGGTCGCTACGTAAATAACAAACTTATTACTTTTTATTCCATTAACAAGGTTTTAAATCGAAAGGAGGCTATAACAAATTAAATTATTAATTTTAACAATAATTAAAATGTAAACAAACAGAATTGTACGTTATACATACAAGTAACAATCAACCCGACTCTAAGCTTCCTCCGACATATATATATGTGATACAGATAATTCTTGTTTACAATATGTACAACATATGCACAAAAACTTATATGTACTTATATGTATTCGGCGCAAAGATGAGAGATATCTTGTGACAATGCGTAGGTATAGTCTGATAGGAACTATGTACTTGCCTATAGCAATACTAAGTGCATTATTCCCATAGAAAATCGATCATTTGTACGCCTCTAAAACAACATAATTCATAAAAGCACATTACAGTTCATATTAGGTTAATCTAGGGTTAAACGAGTAAAATATAGAGCAGCTCGTGAAGTGAGGCAGTTTCCGCGGCGTGTGAGCGAGCGTCGGCGCGGCAACGTCATTGTTCGCTCGTTCACGCGGCTGTGCGAATTTATCGGAGGTGATGTATTATCTTCGTTTAGAACAAACTACTGATAATGACGGACGGTGGATGGGAAACACTTAGTCATTCATTTGACATGCAAAAAATCCTACTATATGGGAGTTGGGACTTTTAAGTTATTGTTCCCAGCGCGTGTGATCAAATGTCTTCTATAGTTTTATTTTACGTCGTTAATATCGATCTAATAATGATGTAGATAATGACCTGCTTTTATTAGATTCAGAAATAATTAGACTTATTATTTCCGTTTTACCATAAATGCGAAAATAATTCACTTCTTAATGATATAATTAAGTATTTACATGCAAGGAGTGTAAGGAGTGTAAGGAGCTAAGCCGCCCCTGCAATGTTAAACGGTAAATTACAATAATGATCGCTGTGCCATCAAAAGTAATAAAATAATGTATGCGTACATAATCTAAATGAAATATTTTCTAAAGCGAAATATGCTTAGTAGTAATACATCTATGTCTAAATGCCAAGTACTCAATCAGTCTCTGCAGCACATTAGTATGTCGGAAGAGGCTTGCTTACTGCATTCCAGGCGACGCTATCATATAACGTTACTGGGAACGCCCGCGGCACGTCTCGCGTTCCGCGCCAGTGAAAGATGTCCCCCATAAATCGTAATTGCTTAATCGTCTCGTGAACCGCAGTCGGCGGATTAAATGACGTGATGTAATCTAACTATATCATTTTACTGAGAGTCACTCACGGGGCGTAACCGTAAGGGCGGAACCGCTTCTGCACACGGCAAAGGCAAAGCAAGGCAAGTTCTTATGACGTCCCTGTAGCCTCGGGGTCAGAATAGGGCTACGGTATCCCCTGCCTGTCGTAAGAGGCGACTAAAAGGGGCTTCCGGGGTTGCAGACGGCTAGAGTGGGAGCTCGAACCGTTCGGTCAGGCAATCCCGGGAAGGACGGCGGTATGTGTGGTCGCATACCGTCGTAAAGACTAGACGGAGCGGTGGGCCCAGCCGCCCATCTGGGAGGAGCCATCGGGCTCCATTTGATGGAAATCCATTTGATTATTTCTATATAGATACTACAATTTAGCTCTATATTCTACATTACCCACAACTTGCTCTACTTGAAATCTATTAATATTAATGCAATTCATTACAATATACTTAGTTTTTCCGCCTCACATTAATTACTTTCTCTTATCCGCAAATGGTATCTGGACACGAATTGAAATGTATCTGGAGTACTCTATCTGAAGTTAATGAGTTGACTTGTATTGTAGCTCTGTTCACTTAACCAGGACTATTAAATTATTAAGGTATGAAATTTAACTCAGGGTACGTTCTCTATATACAACAGACAAATCGTTATTTGGCATTAACAACTGCACAATTCAAATTTTATTTATTTTTGGCTATAGTTATATCCAAAAATCTATTATTTTAATTTATCCAAAAAGTTATTAAAAGGGTAAATACCAAAACCATTTTTTATCTGGCTTTTTTCATAAGATTAAAGTAGCAAACGAGCCTTCAATCAACCTGATGGTAAGTAGTCATTGCTGCTCATCTATAATTAATGTCACATAGAATATGGGTTCTATCTGAAGTCAATCACAGATGCATTGCTCCTCCCGAGGACTATGATGGTCGCTCTCGCGTCATATAAAAGCGTTCTGGCTCTCGGCGTGGCTCCCTTGTAAAATTACTGTTTTTATGTTGCAATATTATTCAATCCAAGCAGCGAAATGTCTAAATTCTCCGCTTATAATATCACTATACATAGCATAAAACAAAGTCGCGCTGTCTTTCCATATATACGCTTAGATCTTTAAAACTACGCCTCCGATTTCAATGCAGTTTTTTTAACGGATAGATTGATTCAAGAGGAAGGTTTTTATACATAAATATAGTAGAGAAACACTGATAATTTTAGATTTTTGACGTTTAGGCGGAACGAAGTTTGCCGGATCTACTAGTATTATTATATAATCTTACTAGTCCATTTAGGCGTCGCTATATTTCAGGTTAAAGGGTACAATAAAGCAGACCTAATAAAATAAATGAATTGTTTATTTAACAAGCGAAGCAACGCACTGTCATTGAACAGCTTTCCACGTATCTAATCATGATAATTTACTCATTCTCGCGCAACTATTTATGTGCACTTGCAAAACACGCAGCTCGAATTATTCACCGCTGCCTATTATCAATTATTCAATTGTCAAATTCAATGTAAGTACTTCTTATTTAATCACTACTTTGAACATCTCGTAATTGAATAAAGGTAGAACCAGTGTAGTTCGACCAGGGAGGTACCACCGACACACCTATTACTAGCGCGAAGCATTCCTTATGTTTCGATTGAAGGAGGTTGCCGCCATAGTTTTATATGAGGCGACTATCCTAGTCCTCAGGAGTAGCAACGCATCTGTGATTGACTTCAGATAGAACCCATGTTTTATATGAAGTTGCTTAAAGATGTCCGTGGGCGGCGGTTACCACTTACTATCAGGTGGACTGCATGCTCGTTTGCTACTTCATTATTATAAAAGAATACATACAATTATATAATAAATATCAGTTTACAATGTTCAAAAGTGTGTGAATTTTGAAATTGATAGAATGGCGATTAAACTCAACGTAACAAGTGAATTCGTATAGAAAGTGATGCACAAAAGAATTGTGGACGGTATGACTCGCTCGGACTATCGCACAAAAGGAGCTTTCCATTAAAATATCTTGCGGTTGTTAATTTCAAAACCACTGAACAGTTTCATGACTAGGTTAGTGTGGAAACCTCAAAACTATGCCGTTCTACATTTGGTAGCAAACGGGGATGCAGTCTGTATGGTCGTTTATGTTACTGCCTTGTACCTACTGCATACTGTAATCTATACTTGAATACACTCTGCAAATCAGAATGTAGCTGAAATTAAAGTTGAATAAGGGAGACATTGGTGTGTCAATATTTTTTGCAGATTAACTACAAAGTATAGGTACTTCCTACAGATGACACTACTAATCACACAAAAATCTCTACATTCGTAATAAATAATGAGTTTGGTAGTTGTCTACAACTATTGAACTATTGAATTCGATTATTTTCATATCTATTAACCTAAAATGGCACAAAGCATTAGTGTGCTCTTCGTGGAAACGGATAAGTCTGATTCTTGCTATATTGACCAAATTGATAGAAAAATGGAGGTCTTTGCATAGGTGCCCGTTTTCTAAATCGTTATCTAGCGACAGATTTTTCAGAAAAAGATCTGCATTGGTAGAGGAACTCATATTGACAAAAATCAAAGTTATATCCGTTTTCAATAGGGACACATCTGCACCATCTCATCTTACAACGTGGGTAATTAGTTATTACTCGGTAGAATTGAACGCAATGCTATTTAATAATAGAAGTTATTTGTATGAGACGTTATTATCTGTGTCATATAGATATCAATAAATATAAATCCTTTAATCGTGCAATTTGTCAACATATTTCTTATTATAGTGATATGGTCTTATGCAAATGCAGAGCAGATGCGTTAAAGGTATAAAAACTATATAAAAAGATACAAAGTACAGGTTCAGTGAACAAACGCATCAATTACATAAAGTTCATACGAGCTCGAGCGTCTTATTTTGATATGGCACATAAATTCGTCGACCGGTAAATGAAAGGATTCTCCGCACTAGCCCTTTGAGATGCCCGACTCGATACTGTAAAGACCTATATTGTCTCACCACGGGATAATATCCCGCTTTAAATATGAATAAGAAGATTATTAATATGGATAACAAACATATTATGGAAATCGTAATTAATATTCAGAAGTATATTGTTTTTACTTTAAACGATCAACGATATCCGGATTTTTACATTTATACTTATATGCCACTGTAAGGTGAGTCCTTAATACCCTTATTATTATACCCCCTCCCCCAAGCACCCTCAAAAAAATCTCTTATCCTCTTCATTCATCATTCTTTATTATTCATTACTCATCTTTTGTGCCTATCTGTCTGTATTTTTGGATAATGTATAGAAGTATATCTATTTTATACTTATTAAGGTTTTTTTTTATTTTATTAGGCTTCTGTCTCTATGTTTGTATGCTTTAAATCTATCATACTTTAGCCAGCCACAAATATGTTAGATTATTTGTTTAGAGAGCCTAGCGCGTGCGTTTATACAATTTGTACTATAGGGACTGTCTCTTTAAGTATGTTCGTCTTTTGCTATTTTCGAGTTACCTATATAAAATGTCAAATTAATATAAACGCGATCAACGAAATAAAACATTCGATTTCGTTAATCGTCACTCGTCCCCGATGAAACCAATCCCTTAAAGTGTGTCCGCACCGTAATTTAATTAAAACATTAAACATGTTTTAAACGCCCTTAACTCTTTTCTTTATCAAAAACACGGAAAGCCACCAAAGGAATATAAAAATGCAAATAATTGCATTCTGAATCTGAATAATCCCCCCATTCAGACAATGTCGAGGGCTGGGAGACATTGACTGCGGAATACTCAACAGTCATTTGAATAAAATTTTATTCCTAAGTAATCTTTCCATTTAAACACGTTTTTCTTTGCTACTTCTAAATGTATGTGTAATTACAAAGAGTGAGTAGAGTATTAAAGTGCATCATATTCTGATGCACTTTAATATCGTTTAAAATGTTATCATTTTAACAAATTGCAACGCGTTACTACTTTAGTTTAAACTATGGGTATATTTTAGGTATACCTATATTACCTATATACGAAAGAAAGGATTAAATTTACGAATTATTGTTCATTTTGTGGTGTCAAAAATAATTTAAAAAACACATAATTGGGCAAGGAATATTAAAATGACTATTTTCTAAAGTACATTTAGGTTTGTTTTAAAGTTTCAATGTATGCACTATTACCATTTAGGTACCTATCTATAATCAAACTCAAACGTGCTCAAGTTAATACTGTAGCTAAAAGCTTGCTCATAAACCTGGGAAGTTAACGATATTTGTAAGTGAAGTGTTTAACTCTGTCCTATCTCTCGTTATAAGAAAAACTTACAACTTAACAAAAAAGTAATTTGCAATTCACATGAATTCTAAATCTAACACAAGCTAATCATATACCTAGATTGCATGTTCAGATAGCTTTTATGTGCAAGATTGAAAGCGACGAGATTACAATAATTATTATCTTACAATTCAAACATACAATAGAAATTAAAATTCCACGTGTCTTAAGTTTTTAAATATTCTGTCACTTTGTTTAAAATCACACCTAACCAAATGTATTTTAGCCATACTATATTATATGATATATGATGAAGACAGGTGGACTAAACGAGCTACCGTATGGAAAGGTCCTGGGGGAAAGCGAGGAAGAGGTCGCCCAAAAGATCGTTGGAGTGACGAAATACAAAAAATAGCTGGCAAAGACTGGGTAGCGAAAGGACAAGATAGAGCGGAATGGGGACGTTTGGAGGAGGCTTTTACCCGTAGTGGGGCTTTAACTTAATTTTTATATCTATTATTATTATTTTTTTCTATATTTTTCTTTGTTAATTTAAGTTAAAGATCAATAAAGGCTTATTATTATTATTATATTATATAAGAATGTACCTATAGGTAGTTACTTTGAGGTAACATTTAACCTTAAGACTTAATTTATTAATATCCATATACCTACAATCAAAAATTATTACAAATTCAAGTTATTCCTTTTTATGCGGATAAAACCCCAGTGTACAAGAAGTTGGAAATAAAATCTAAAATGCTTTGTGTAAAATTTCTACGTATTTTACAAACGTGTTGGGTTCTGTTAGATATAGTGTACACTCGCGCACCGATTGAGAGCCATATTTGGCGCGATTAAATCAATATCTACCATCGAAGGCTGTAAACTCTGCTGAATATTAACACAAGCCGCACCGTAAACGGCTTACGCGGATAATGTTGAAAGTAAAACTTATTGAATTATGATTCTACCATGCTGTTTGTATGAAAAAGATTAAGTATTTAACATAAAGCTAGCACTTTGTAAACTACTTTAACGTTAAGTACATATACTTAAGAGTCGCTGGAATTACAGAATTATTTAAAAAATTAGTTGTTCAAAAAAACGAGTGTGGTTTGATGAATGTTTATACTAAATATTCTGGTGTTTAGTAGATACACTACGTATGGACTTATAAACAATATAACTGTGGTTCATCAGCTTTATCCTGGAAAAGCTTATATTTATTTTTGTACCTTTACATTAATTAATCCGGCTCAGCATAGATTACGTTGATTGATTTTTAGTCTCATATCTTCATAGTAACATAATAATAATATTAAAGTATTATGTTTCCTACTGCGTTAAACTGGAATTCCAGGTCATTACAACTTACGTTATTTGTACAAAATTTAGTGATTATATAACTAATGACATTTGTTTATTAAATTATTCATATTTTAAGGGCACTTCAAGAATCACCTATCTGTTGATGTAAACAAATAAATAAAGATGAATCTGCAATAGTAGCTTTTCGTACTCTAGGTACATGTTGTGGCTTCTTAGACCATGTTAACTGCCAACTGCCAATCAAACGCTGCACGCCGCGGAACTTCGACAGATACCTCGGAACTGTGTATAAGTATTCGTTATAGAATCTAGGATACTTATATATACTATGGGTTCAATAGGTCAAGCAGACTCACAAGACTGGCCGTGTATGGCGCTGGCCGCGTAATTCTGTTTTCGATCGCTTCGCTGCACTCACGCTCTATGCTAGCGTGGGAAATGAAATTCTCCATTTTTTGTATGTACAGGCAGGTCGACTAACTCTGTATCCATGTTCTGCTTACATGTACTTGCAACTTACATGAGTCGTTGACGTGACACAGACGTCACACTTCTTACCCTTCCTGCCATCTCGTAGGTATACTACGGCTTAGTCAGTCGAGTAGGTACTTAATCAAAATCATTTTGAGCCAGCAAGACACTCTTTAAGGTATATTTATGGAAACTTAATGATCAATCAATCAATCAATCAATCAATCAATTAAATCATCTTTATTTTGCAAAATAAAGTACAAAATGTATCGTGTACCATTTTATTTACTTAATTTTCTATTGCAATTATCAAAGAAACTACAGTTAATATTTTAAACGACGTTTGCTATTAAAATATGACTGAGTTATTAGCCTTAGTGTTAACTTAAAAATATGCACTCTGATATGGTCATTGACCATCACTAGCGGTTACTAAAATTACGTTGACGGTAATCACACCTCTTTTGGTATTAGTTTGCAGCTTCACCATGTCTCTTTCCGATTTGCATTTAAATGCATCGGAACAATAGATCAATAAATCTTTTAAATAGATACTTACCTAGCTAAACGGGAAAAATAAATAAATGTAAAATGGCGAGAAGCATCGCGACGGATGCAAATTCGCGATGAGAACAAAAGGGCATTCCGGACACAGGGCGTAGGTGTTATGGCGAGACCTGCGCGCGGAGCGTATAGGGTGACCATAAAAACAACCCGGCCAGGGTCGTAGGGTCTTCCACACAAACCTCATTCGTAGAAGTGCGAGACAGACGTAACTGTTGTATTAGGTCTATATTTCCTGTTTTACTGCAGCTTTATTGCCAACACGCATTGACACAATGCGTCCTACTTAGTTCATAGCAACAATGTTTAGTCTAAAGCAAATTAGTAAGGACTGCGGTCCTGTTTAAAATTGGCTAAATAAATATGTACATATATTTTTGAATGAAGTTGGCTTTAATTTGGTAGTATTTTGTCTCATGATTTTGAAAGCTTGTATGTAGGTATAGTATGAATATTTATTACTACGTGAGACAGTCCAAGTGTACCTATCAATCTTCGCAAATCTTCATTCGTAACACGCGTCTAAGGTTATAAGATTTAACAATTATACCCATAAGTATTAAACCGTTAGAATTATCTATTCGTTATACATATTAAACAGCAGCATTTTTAATTGGCAATAAACGAAATTACTCAACGTAATCCCAAAATATCCGCCAAGCGTGGAACCCGCACGGTCAGTGCACTGGCCCGCCTGCCCTCGGCCGTGACTGCCCCACACCAATAACTACCATGCCATAAACACTACCAACACCGGCTTGTACGATCATATCAGACACCGTGCAGCCTCCGACGATCATTTTTAAAGGTTATGTGCCTATCGCTTATACTTATATTGGGAGTTATCAAGAAAGTTCAAAGTTCAACGAGATATTACCTATTTTAAAATTTACGCGTTGGACGCTTGATTTGAAATCAATCCCTGCTTAATTCCGACACATTCCTAGGAACTTAGGTATCATCAGGTTACTTTGAATCGAAAATCTCAAGTTCAATTTATTTTCCAGCATCGTCCGTGAATGCGGCGGGTGCGCGTCGCTGGTGACGGCGGAAGCGCGGGACGGCGCGTGGGGCGCCGCGGCGCGAGGCGTCGGCGCGGTCATCGACTGGGCAGACAACCCCGCCATGAAACCAGGCGATAGGTAGGCTTCGAACTATCCAACTTAGTGTATCATTAGAAGAGATATAAGAAGACAGTCAGAAGATTAACTTAAACGCGCATATATCATTACTGCGGCATCAGCTGGGCAGCAAACATTTAACCCTGGACCTTTATAGACCGATGGTAGCAAGTAAGTAATATCTGTCCCTGTGGTCGACAGAACACCGATTCTCTTTACAAAGGTTCCCCGTAGTCTGGTGCTACGGTTCGCTTGACAACTTAAGCAAAAATATATTTATACTTGCAAAATAGACATAAAACAAAAAGACAGAGGTGACATACGAGTTATGTTGTGGTAGGATTTCTAGAGTGCCAAAGAAACAGACGACGAAAGCATGGGATACAACAGTTAAGTGGTGTGAAATCGCTGGGTGAATCCTTACGTTAACATGTTGTACAATGAGCCAGTAAATAGGCGCTAGTGTTACAATCTAATCGAAAGCCTCTTGAAGTCGGGCGTGTGAACCGTGAACGTAGAGCAAGGGCTTCGACCCGACATCAGCCACAATCGCAGATGATATCTGCGTACGTGCCTCGATGGAAACATCTATGGGCTTGTGGGATTTTGTAGGGTTACGCAGGTTACGATATAAGGGCGTGCATGTAAGAACTTGAATAACTAATGAGATGTAGAGTTGAATAAGTTAAGGATTTATTGCATTTGGTAAAGTTATAAATGTGATGTTGAATATCCACATATGAACGGTAAATAATTGGAGGAGGTCTGTGTATAATTCCATTTAAATTAATACTGATAATCAGTTCTGTTGGTATACGTGTGTCAACAACAAAATCTAATGAAATCAAGATGTCGAAGTGTTCAAAATTCTTGAAGTCCTTGATAAAACAGACCACCGGAGCTTAACACGCTTGTGGAAAGGGAAGAAGCGCTTATAAAAATATGAGTAAGATATCTGTATTAAACGGGATTGCACTTCCATCAGCTTGTATCCGAGACTGCAGTAATCTTACACTTTATCACGACAATAAATTGTTTATGTACTCAATATAGTCTATCTGGTATAGACTATATTGAGTAGCATGTACCTACTCTATAGATTCCCATCGAGGCAGTCGTTACGAGATTAGCACAGACAGACAGGTGTAGGTATATCATAGATATCATGCTTACGAGCTTAGATTATGGCAGTTATTTTCAAACCGCAGGGCACTCCAGTTAGATTTTATTAAATCTAGGTGTGCATTTTTTAAAACTGACTTTTTTTTTTTTTTTTTTTTTTTTTTTTTTTTTTTTTTTTTTTTTTTTTTTTTTTTTTTTTTTTTTTTTTTTTTTTTTTTTTTTTTTGTAATTATTTATTTAAAAACGTAATGTCATCTTGATTTTGATAAGTCAACAGCTCTGTGATAAAATTAAATTGAATTTAACGAGTTTTACAAGTGTTTAAACCGTAAAGAGGAGTTTTTATATTTTATTAACCAGTAAGACCCCAATACAGTTGTGGGCAACAGTGGATATACATCTTTTACCGAGAAAAACAGTTTTTAAAATTTAAATTTCAAGGCACTATATGACAGTCTGAAGTCAGGGACGCCTCATGACGCTACATATTGCCTAGCAACGATACTTCTCTGAAACCAATACAAAAGCTACTTCATATTAGACCAACCAATCACGAACAATAATCAAATCAACCATGGATCTGTTACTACGCAACCGCTGTGTCAATAATATTTAACAATAATAAAAGTGACAAACCAAATTAATTTTATAATATGTATGACTATGATTTAATGTTTCTAATCTGTAAATAATTTAATAGGTAACTAAGTTTTATTTTGATTTAATGTAGATATTATTTTGTAAATTTTCATATTGTATCGATTTTTATGCATAATATTTCTATTGCTTCACCGTCGGACGCAAATACCTGTGGTCAAAATGATGCATCTTCATGTATAAACTTGGTGAAATGTGAGTTATGTCCTCGGTATTTTAAAGGTAGTCGGGGTTTGAGTATTCACTTGGGCAAAACACATAAAAATGTTAGCCAAGTTGAATCCTCAGAATCCACTCCTATTGAAACATCCCACGATTTGGCAAAAGCATTAGGCCAGCTTAAGGGTTCAGTTCCAGTAATTAAGCGAATTCCTAAGGGGTCGCGTATTACTGTAGCTGCTACCCTTAATAAATTAATAAAATCTGTTATAAATAAAAATGATCTATTAAGCTGGGAACATTTACTCACATTTCCTTTTTTAGTTTTACATGCAAAAAAGGATGGTCGCAATTCCCTCACACAAATTATTAAAACAAATTGTAACCGTATTAAAAATTACAACGACCTAGTAATAAATTCATCGCCACATAAAAACAGTAACATATTTAAAAAAGTTGAGCAAAAAGTCGCTGATGGCGATTTAAAAGGAGCTGCGACAATCCTTTTTTCTAATGATGTTATCGCTCCCGATTCCCCTGCTACCCTTTCGGCCCTTTTAGCAAAGCATCCTCTAGCTTCAACTCATCGCTCCCCTGAATTCCGTCATATTACAGAAGATCCTCTTCAGGCTACACCTAAACAGGTTTTAGCTGCGATAATGTCATTTAAAAATGGTTCTGCCGGCGGCCTTGATGGTTTGACGCCGCAGCATCTTAAAGATCTAGTGAATGGTGCTGTTGGAGAAGCTGGACAGAGCCTTCTTGATGGTATTACGCAGCTAATCAATTTAATGCTTGCTGGCAAGGTGAGTCCTGATGTTACTCATATACTATACGGCGCAAATATATGTGCTTTAAAAAAAAAAGACGGCGGAATCAGGCCTATTGCTGTGGGCTGCACTTTACGTCGCTTGGCTTCCAAAATCTGCTGCAAATTTATTAAACCACTTGTATCCGAAAAGTTAACACCGGTTCAGTTAGGTTTTGGAAGTCAGGGTGGCTGTGAAGCCGCAGTACACGCAGCCAGAACTTTCTTAACGAGTAACAGAGGAGACGTGTTTTTGAAGCTAGATATTAAAAACGCGTTTAATTCGGTCGACAGGATCGCTTTGCTAAATGAAACCCATCAAATCACTCCTTCCATTTATCCTTTTCTCTGGCAATGTTATGGTTCTCCTACAAAATTAATGTACAAACAAAATTCTTTTGACTCTTCCGTAGGTTGTCAGCAAGGCGATCCTCTTGGTCCAGCTATATTTAGTCTGGCTATTCACCCAATTGTGTCAACTTTAAATTCAAAATTTAACGTTTGGTATTTGGATGACGGTTCTCTGGGAGGTGATTCAGGAACAGTTTATGCAGATTTTAAAGAAGTTTTACGTAAATTTAGTGAAATTGGTTTGGAAGTAAATTTTTCAAAATGTGAATTATATGTTTCGGATTCAAAAACTTTAAACGAGAAAATTGAAATAATAGAAAAATTTAAAACTTTGGCACCTAATATCAAAATTTTAGACAGTAGTTCTTTACATCTCCTCGGATCGCCAATATACCACGAGTCTATACCAGTTTTTATCGAAAATTATATTAAAAATTATGATGAAAATTCAGATCGCTTACTTAAAATTAATTCACACATGGCTCTTTTTATTATACGTTTTTGTTTATTTGTCCCTAAATTTACATATCTTTTGAGATGTACCCCCCTCTGGATATTTAAAGATCTTTGTTTGAAATTAGATGACACAATCAAAAAAACTATATCTTCGGTTTGTAATTGTAATTTGGATGAACGCGCTTGGACCCAAGCCTCGCTACCTGTTAGACATGGAGGTTTGGGAATACGTAAAATTTCGAGTGTTGCTTTACCAGCATTTTTATCTTCAGTCCATAAAACACAAAATTTAATTTCAAATATATTGTCAAAAATCGTTCAGGAAACTAAGATTACTTTTATGGACGAAGCAAAAGATGCTTGGTTACAAACTGGACCAAATCTAAAATTACCCGTAGATTCAAATATACAAAAACTTTGGGACGAACCACTCTGCATACTTGTGCGAGATCAGCTCATTGATTCTGCCCAAGATATTGCAGAGAGGGCTCGCCTCCTTGCTGTAGCAAAACGGGAGTCGGGGTTTTGGTTACAGGCATATCCTTCGGGGAATACGGGTACACTTTTAGACAATTTGACTTTGTCAATTTGTACCCGTTTGCGTCTGGGGGTTAAGACTGTGGAGCACCATCGCTGTCTTTGCGGCGCGGACGTCGACATTTTAGGACATCATGGTCTCTCCTGCCAGCGTAGTGCCGGTCGCTTATCGCGCCATGCATCTATCAATGACATAATTCGCCGGGCTCTTGTCACCGCCAACGTGCCGGCTCGTTTAGAGCCGAATGGTCTCGCACGTGACGATGGCAGGCGACCCGACGGGATGTCTTTGATGCCCTGGAGGGGAGGTAGGATGCTAGTGTGGGACGCTACTTGTGTAGACACACTGGCTCCTTCTCACCTTCAAGAAACATCGTCTGGCGCGGGGGCGGCGGCAGCTGCGGCTGAAAACAACAAACGTCGTAAATATGTAAGTTTATGCAATAACTACATATTTGTGGCGTTTGGTGTTGAAACTCTGGGACCATGGGGTCCAGACGCTTGGCAGTTTTTTAAATTACTGTCCAGTCGTTTGGTCGACGTTACTGGTGACCCGAGAGCTGGCACGCATTTTGCTCAACGAATTGGTATTGCCATTCAAAGAGGAAATGCTGCCAGCATCTTGGGAACCTTGCCCAGGGACTGCGATGGTGATAATTTTTTATGGTAGTGTTTTTGTTTATATGTTTTTGTTTTTCTTTTTTGTATATATGTACATTTTGTAAATAGTTTTTTTATTTGAACCGTATTGTTAATTGTATTAAAAGTATAGTTATCATATTAAATAAATAATTACAAAAAAAAAAAACTGACTTTACATATTTAAATTCAGATAGCTAAATAACCGAAACTCGATACAACAGTTTTTCGTTGACATTCTAGTTTTTTCAAAGTCATCTCTTATACCTACTGCTGGTTGTTAGTTGCATATTGAAGCTAATAATGCAAATGTAAGGAATTATTTTGCAGCGGGGACGCCTGCGGACGGCTATTTGTCGAAGTCTCATTTCAATGCGAGCGCCAATAAAACTGCGCACTGGTTTTCTCTGTAAAACTTGGTATTCACTTAACTTAATTCTTCAAATATCGTAAAAAATATTACAATAGGTATAGGACAGTGGTGAAGATTTTTTATCCTGTCTTGTCCTCAATAAAACTGTTACATTAAAATTTTAGGTACCTACATTATTAGTTGGTAGGTACGTAGTTTACGTCTGTAACACGTTTATCTAAGTATTCAAGTATTGTAGTAAGATATAGTGAACATCAATTTTCTACTGTTTGTGGTTTACTTAGAAATCTTAGTCTATGCCAGTGTTCGGTAGATCTATTTTTATTTTACCATGCAGCATTTTATATCCTGTCCGTATCAATAGATCGTTTATTCAACAACAAATGTAGGAGTACGTTTCCTCAGCAATTACATGCTTATTTCTTACCGGCGCTGAGACGGAGGCGTTATCTATAGGGCGTGTAGGTTCTTTTATTTGTCGTTAGACTACACTAGACACTTAACAAGATAATTGTCGAACTAGCAGTATGCACCTGTGCCACACTGCCTACTTCATCATTTTAGTTTATGCATCGAAAATCGCGATTTGTCATACGCTTTGCTATCTATAATTAAGCGGGAAATATCTGTAGCCGTAACTTACATAGCATAACCTGAGACCAAACAGATGCGATTGTAACGAAAATTATAAGACTATCTAAAAGAAGAAAAATCTAACATCCTAACAATTAAAACCGATTTATTTAATTGTGAATTATTGTTTATGGCCTGAACAACGATTTATAAATTCACAGGATAGTAGAAGCAAACGGCACAGCTGTGCTTTGCTGCAACCAGGAGGAGCTGAGGCGCGCCGTGTCCGCTGCATGCCCGGCAAAGCTTGTGCTCATGCGAGGACAGTCGCAAACTACTTCAATAACAAAGGTCAGTCTAATCGAGTAGTGTGGCTAATTCCCGCAACTCATCAAGAAATGGCTGTACTCGTAGTCTGAATCACATTATCGATATTTCCTTAACATCATACATAGCATGGGTAAGTACATATACATACATAAATAATTACACAAGCTCCGAATTGAGACTCGGACTGAAACAACACTACCCAGCTCTGATCAACTCGTTTGTGGTGAGATCTTCCATTGCTAAAATATTTTTCAAAGGAATGAATTGTCGCATATCCATTAGATATTGCATATAAATACCACTTAATTTTGACGTATCTAAAACTAAAGCTTAGCAACGCATCTGCTTTTGGCTCCGGCGTAATTTTTTTTTTTAGGTAGGTACATTTACGCTTTCGATATAACAGAATAAACTTATTTGTATTATTAAAAGTATCAGCGCCATTATGAAATAACAGGCGATGGTTGTGTCCCGCAGAACGACGCGGCGTCGCTGCGCGCGGAGCTGAGCGCGCTGCGCGGCGCGGCGGACGCGGCCGAGCGCGCCAAGGAGGGGCTGCGCGCCGACAACACGCGCCTCACGCACCGCATCTCCTACCTGGAGGAGCAGGTCGCCGAGCTGCTCGCCAGACACACGCAGGTGCGCATTCACTACGTTTGAAAGGTAGTAGAACACTATGGATTTAATCCTGAGGCATCACCTCATAACACAGTGTTAAGCACTATTGTCCGGATTAAAATGGAAGGGTGACTCATGTATAGCTAAGCATCTGAAGGCAATTTCAGCCGAGCCTAGACCTGCGAACATGACTTTGTATATGCTGACTTTGTATATGCCGTATATCGTTTTAAATACGCATGATTATTTTTTATTGGCACATTTCAAATACTTCTTTAGCCAATCAGTCAACCCATTATAACATTATAATTGTATCATACGGCATAATTTTATAACTCATCCCCGTGCAACTTGACTATTTATAGAGTAGTAAAATGTGTATTAGTAGTAGGTAGATATAACAAGATTGTTAAGATTAATACAATATTTAGATATTCTTATTTCAACTTTCAGCTTCATCCAGTTAGCAGCAACGACAGCTGCATTACAGTAAACAAGACTAAAAAGAATGTTACTAATATTAACATCTCAACCGAAACTAAACCAAACAGCAAACCAAGTCCAAAGTCGGAGGTGCAAGTGTTCCAAAAGGGGCCGGACATCACGGCTATTGTCGCAAAGTTGCCCGGCCTGGATGGCGCTGAATCTAATCTGCCAGTTATGAGGCCCAGATCGAATGCTTCAGGAGCGTCTTCCAGATTAGCCACATCGCCTCGGACGTCGCCCGCACCGAACCATAGATCGCACAGCTCCCACAGCCTAGAGCACCGAGCTGGACGAATGCGTCACTCCGTCTCCCACCACTGCATACATGATAGAGTAGACTACAGTGCGGAGACCGATGCCGCGATCCGTATGATCGAGAGAAACCAAAGACACTTGGAAAAGCAACGAATGAAGACTGAAAGACTGAGTAGGTCCAAAATGGACGACCAATTTCGATCAGATAGTGACCTCGATGTGAGAGATTCACATTCCCACGTCGGCCAGTACGACCCTAGACATTACGAGATAAAGAAGGCCGCCGACAGAATCGAGGAGAGCATAAAGAAAACCAACTGGGCTGAAAGAAAAACGTTATCAATAATTGAGCAACTAAAACGATCGCAACGGTTGCGCAAACTTAAAAAGAACGAGAGTTCTGAAGATGTTCAATTAGAATCGGAAAGGCATTACATGTATCATCGAATAGACGGCAAAGTTTTAGAAAATGCACATAAATCAAGCAGACGATCATCTAAACTACATTCCAGAAGCGCCAAATCTTCAGAATTTGAATCCGAATCAGATTTTCCCAATGGCGACGTATATAGCAGCTCGCCAAGATTGGACTACGGATCGGAAAACTGTTCTAGACTGAGTCATTATAAGAAAAACGAAGACCGCCGAGACGATACAAAGTCGAGGCCGACGCCGCCTCGGAAACCTTTGAGACTATCGCTCCATAAAGCACGAAGTGCGCATTCCTTAATGAACGGGAGCGAGTCTGAAACGCCGAGTAGACCGCCCTCTGAAGCTAAAAATGGAGAATTGAGGCAGGAGTCGCCAAGTAAAAGACCAGTGAAACGAACTCATGCAGGAGACAAATGGAATAGGGAAAGGATACGAGACGCGGGCCGCGGCACCCCTCGACCCACAAGGAAGATTATGAACGGACTGACTGCGTGCGACACGCCAGCCGCTGATGATCTCTACCCGGAACCAACCGCTATGCCGATGCGGGTCAACGGAATGGTACAGTCTGTCGGAAAGTGGTGCTAGCATATTATTCGCGAGGCTAGATAGATTTCAATTCTATTTTGGTAATAGTAGTCAATAAAATTTTGTATACTAAGGATTCTATTTTGTATATAAACACAACAATAACCCAATAAGCACCCACCGCTAAATACTCACCTGTTTGTAAAGTGTATTTATTTAAGGAATAAAGAGTATGTTTCTTTGGGATATTATTGTTTTATTTAATAATTTACAATTAAAAAATTCACTCACTATAACCTAATTTTAAAAGATTGTTTTTGAAACAGTTATAGTTTATGATAATATTTTTATTGACAACAATCAAAATCGGCTGTAATACTAATAATCAAAGACGCTATTAATAATGATCGTGAATCATGTCAGTCAAAATCCGGTTGGTAGAGGCACAATCCTGTATTTTTTCTAATGAACCCAAAGATCTTTGACATATGGAATTCTATTAAAAGAACTACTATCAACCATTCCGCGCCAAGCCTGTCTAAACCAGACAGATTTGTAAATGTCGAAAATGTCAGAAAGTTTGGACACACTTTAGACAGAGTAGCCAAGCTCCAACATTGTGATATTCATATGATTCCATAAATGTTTATCAGTATCAAAGCGTAAATACTTTTATCGATTATCTTAGGTCTAAACGCTCGCAATTTCTGTGTTAGGACCTTTCTGCCCTCATAGGCTATGGCTATGTCAATATAAAGGAGGTGGGCAAAGGTTTTTAGGCCTCAAGGGATACCCTCCATGCATTTCTCAACGACATTATAATATAATGTAAAAATTTAACTGTTTTCTGCGAGTTGCTGGCAACTGCGATATCGTCAGCTCTATCGGCGCACCGATAACATGTCTAACAAGGGGTTATTAGGCAACAGACACGCATGATTTTGATAATTTATAAGCTGTATTAGACCGAGACTTACAATCAATAAAACAAGGAATACATAATAATAAATTTATATTTACTTGCAACAAAAACAATCGACAGTATATTTACATCAATCATAAAAATTATAAACACATCGTAACTTTCCAAGTGACTTCGAGACCGCATTGGAGTCGACTGTCTGATCAGTCTCAGCTGGTGTTGGTCGACATAAGCCGAAGCAAGTTAACATTTCATTAGATAACTAAATGACCACACAGGTACAACGACCAACACTTTAACAAATCCATATAAAATTACAACATAACATAACAATCTTGATTGCCATACATTAGCTACTATTAAACCGCATGTGTTACGAGACTAGATAATGCCCCATACAAATGGTAAAGAATAGTATAGACTCCAAAGAGACCAACGCCGAACCTATAAGCAGGTGCAATTACCGCTCTGATTTGGTTTGTAGGAAGTGATGGTAAGGGAATAGAGGAACCTACACAACGCATTCTGACTGCAGCCTGTGGCCAGTCTCAGATACTATTCTAATATTGTAAAAAATCTTCGACAGTGACCACTTATTAACAGTTCGGTGAGAATTTTTGCATTTTCAAAATACACGCAATATTAAAAAGTCCATGCGGTTTAACAGTCCCCGAAAATCATATTAGAATATCGGTTGAAACAAAAAATATATCGTAACATACCTAAACGCAATATACATTTTTATGTCTTAACCCATCACGCATTTATTTTGCTTCGTTGGTTTTATCGTGAAATGTACATACAGACGGACTATTATAATTATATAGATCCTTCGAAGTACGACTGATCGGTATCGGCATATAAACTTATTGTAACAATGTTTCAGTATTTGTAAAAACTAAAACATCAAATTGTGGTCACAGAAAAATACAGGTGTCCATTAATGACGGAAAAAAGGTTAACCACCGATCGTACTTTGAATATTTATAAGGCTTTTTATTATAAATCTATACAATTATTATTATCAATGCTGCACATAAAATTATTGACTTAAACATATATGTTTCTTTTATCGCCCCTATACTAGTAGAGTGAAAGTTATTCAATACAATGCAACTATTCTATGGCCACGGTATTCCTTCTCATACACACACACTCGTACATTATAATATAATAGGCTATTACTACATTTAAATCAACTTGGATATTTGTCTAATTTAATAACATGTATTTTATATAAAGTCGTTGAAAAATGTAATAGAAAGGTATTAATAAAGGTGATTTGATTGTTTTTAAAACTTGTAAAGAAATGAATAGTTTAAAATGTATGCTAGCTAATTAGTTATGCTAATTAGCTAATTAATTAAATCATTTGCAATCATTGAATGCAACATCTTTTAAACAACTTACAGAAAACAAAGAACATTACAACATCCATGCTATTTTTTTTTGTATATTATGATTGTATATTGAAATTCCAAAACAATAGGGAAAATATAATTTCATAAACAAAAGAACAATTAAGACTGAGAAAAATAAAAGTATAAATAATTTATAAAAGTTTTAAACAATTGCGGTAAACTGAATATTTTTACTAAAACAACTATACAATGTTTCTTGAGACCTACAGGCGTTGAGCGTATCAGATACGTACGGTGGCAAGCAAAATATTTTTACACAATATTATTTAGACATAAAGCCTGTGTATGCACGGCCGTGCTTCATATAAAAATGATAGATGTAAGTCATTACATATTGCATAGGGAATAATTATGTCTGCCACGACACGCGTCTGACACGTTTAATGTCTGAGGACATAAGCCAACCACAACATATTTTGAAAGGGATAAATAAAAATTTCAGAGAAATAGCCTCGACTCCTCACATTCTATATTGCACCATTCTCACTTAGTGACCGTAGTCTACATAACACTTATGTACATTGCATACGCTATATTCCTACAAACATTACAAAATTTTCAACGGCCTACTTTAGTTTACTTCCTTCATAAAAAAATTCAATTTCTATTATTAGAATACATTTTACGCTTGAAAATGTTCATTGTAATAGTAAGGAAGTTTAATAGTATTATATTATATATTGTAGGAAATAACTGTGAAAGACAATTGAAACGACTGCTAAACGGAAACCACGCAAAGCCTTTTCTTATGTGGGCAATATACTTATACTGCTCATTATACTTATACGGCACTTCCAAACTTGCGAGTCTCGTCTATACGTGCCGTATCCGCAATAACTACATTTATTATATTAAATCGCATATAGGCGACCGCTAGCCGAAGATTTTGTGGCCACTAAATTAAATATAAGGAAGACGGCTAGTATTATGTCAGATTAGTCGTAACTGGGGTTAATGACAGGGGACCATCTGGTGGACGCTCGTATGAAACTTTTGTTTATTGTTTGATGTAAGAAAAATCCTATTATCAGACGGGAGTCTAAACGTAAGGTGGGTTTTCGGTTATTTACTAAGGCCCGCCACCATATACTTCATGCTACGGCCCGCGAATTTCTTAACATCGTTTTTGGCCCACATCAAATTTTCTCAACACAATTCCATTTTTTTTTTATAAAAAAAAGATATGAAATCTTTTTTTTTTATAAAAAAAAAAAAGGAAATAAATAAGAAAAAAGACAAACCCGCTGAGTTTCTTGCCGGATCTTCTCAGTTGAGGTCGTATTCCGATCCGGTGGTAGTGTAAGAAAAAAAATGTAACTGACAATTTGTAAGTGCCCCCGTAGGCCTATACAAATAAAGACATTTCATTTCATTTCATTTATATCTTTTCCACCCAAAAGGATGTCGTGTTTTCCGCCTAGTACAGTAGCAGTACAGCAAGGTTTGCTTAGCAAATATCTCATTATAGCGACTGATTTTTAACATGTGCTCTACTAAGCTAACGTTTTAAGATAAATAGTAATAGTGATAGTTTTTCTTAAAAAAAACTTTTGAGACTACAATGCTGTGGCACAAAATTTCGGTTCATAAGACTTAAAATTGCTTGCATTACACTGTTGAATGAACACGTTTTCTTAGTTTTATTATTATTATTTCATTGAATACTACCTACTTGCGGCTTCATAGCTACAAAATTGATTGTTAAATGTTCTAATTTTAGTAATGTAGTAACACTATATATATGGAACAGTGTAATATAAACAAGACAAGTATATATGCAATTATATAATAATTAACCCATTTGGAGGTTGCTTGACCCTAGAACTCGAAGCAGCGGCCCAGGTTCACGTACCTGTGAAAATTTTTATTAATTTTGTTATAATGGAATATTTTTTAAGATAATACCATAATAATATCTTTAGAACATTATCTGTTTCGCATTTTACAATTGACTGTAGTATATCAATAAATTTGAAAATCGGTAGAACTAGTACAGTTCAATCAAGGTAATATACATATTTTTGGCGTAATAAAGAAGTATTTACGTTACGATGTCCGTCATTGTGTATTTCATAGATTTTCATATAAAAAGCAATTGATTACAGAAAGGCTGCAGTGATCACTTACTATTAAAAGTGGTCCGTATTCTTATTTATTTAGGCATTTCCAGTGATTGGTATATATAAAGTTGATATTGGGTGTACTAACTTCTTGAGCGGGTAGGGCAGCGGCAGCTCCTTGATGGCGCGCTTCATGAGGATGGAGAGGCGCACGCGGCGCGCGTCGTGGCCGCGCCCGCGCGAGCGCCGCGCCGCGCGCCGCCGCCCGCCGCCCTCCTCCGCCGACGACGACGACGCGCTGGCGCCGCCCTCCGCCCCGCCCTCCGCGCCGCCCGCCGCGCCGCCCGCACCGCCGCCCGCTCCGCCCCGCGACCGCTTGTGCGCCCGGCGACGGCCCGCTTCACAGGACAAACATATTTTCAATGTTACTTAGGGCGCGTTCAAAAAAACACTCAAAGTCACGCCAAAAACGTCGTTCCACAAGACGGCTGCGGTCGTTGTGGTCGCGGCGAATACACGCCAAGCTCACGACGACCCATCTAATAAGGTAGGTCGAAGTGATCGTTCCGCTATAAATTATGTCAGTAACACTCACAAGCTAGTGGAACGAAAAAAACTGCGATCGTGAGCATGAGCTTTGTGAACGTCTAATGGAACGCACTCTCAGTAAATTTAAATCAAGTTTGATCTTTTTTATACCATACCTATAAACTTTGTAAATACAGTCAAAGCTCCTTAGTGGCGGCCGTTACGGTCCACCTACATACCGCGAACAACCAGCAGTCAAAGAAAGCTGAGGCGCAAACAAAACGCAAGGAATATTTTACTTGTAGCGACTACATCCAATGTGGAGACAGTGAACAAGAAACTTTGACACATCCTAATATTTTTACTAACAAAATTTATATAATGCATTGTACATTCCAACCATACACCGAAAAAAAAACATTCGCATTTGCGAATAATATTCTTTACATCGCTAACATACAACAGAAATACAAACAATTTATTTCAATTATTATTCTTAACCCACTTCCAAAAGATAAAAAAAAGCCTTATAGACATCAACTTACCATTGCCAGCGGCAGAGAGTTCCGCTTCATCAGTTACGCTATCCGAAGGTCTCTCATCCGTGTCCGTTTCGCCGGTCTTGGACTTGTCGGGCGACGAGCCGCTCGGGGTATTCTCCCCGATGCCGCTGTCCAGCTTCTGCCGCTTGGCCTTGCTGTTGGACGTCGACTCAGTTTGTTCCTCCTCGTCGCTCGATTCCTTCACCTCCTCGGTCTCAGTCTTACTCTCCTCCCACTCCATGTCGCCCTGGGACGTTCCCGGCAGCAATCCCACCTTTCCACCCCGGAAACACAATTCCACTTCTGCTGGAATTATGTCGTCATCCTCGCCATTACAGCCGCATGATCCCTGTAAAAAAAAAATAGCATTAAGTCCGGATTCCATTTATATATAAAACTTCTTTTGGATGGTAAGCAAGATAAAATAATGTTGATATTAACATGTCTGGCATGACAGTTAGTCATGTGACCAAGAACCGATAGATAAAATTTTGTCTTCAAATTACCTTTCGCGATTTTTTGTTTTTGTTCTTATTCTTATTGGCATCACCACCTTCAGAAGTGGCCGCGGAAGTGTCGGAGCTCCTCCCCGCGCCGGAGCTGGTGGACGGCTGCAGCGTCCTCTCCGTCGCCTGGAACTCGAAAGCCAGCAGGCCGCCCGACGAGCCGACCCTTCTCAATCTGTCGGGTTTATTCGATTTATCGTCATCGTGACCTCTGCGTCCTTTTTTATCCTTGGTACTACTACCGTCACCAGAGCTCTTGCGATCTGACTTGCGTCCACTTCTATCCCTGGACCTCCTCCTACGATCAGAACTGGTGCTTTCCGACCTACGCGTTTTCGTGTCCTTTGGGCTTCCGGTGTTATCGGAGCTGGTGCTGGGTGACTTGCTTTCATCGGACTTACTACTTAGAGAGCTGTAGCTTTCATCAGATCGGTCCGCATCAGATGGTTCCGCCTTCAGTGACGAATCCCGTGGTCGTGGCTCCTCTGCATCGCCGGCTGCATTGGGGCGGGGTGCGAAGTTGTCGTCGGAGGAATCGTCGGGGTCCGACGTGGTGTCCGAGGAAGAGTCCAGGCGGTCGAAGCGTATGGCACCCGCCAGCCGATTCTGGTCCATTCGGATAACAAGGCTAAGCAGTGCGTTCATTTCATTTGCCCCACTTTCATTATCCAAGTCATGAACAATATTCAAGCCATCTAAAAGATAGTAAAAGTTAGGATTATTGCTTTTTGGAAGATAACATACATTAATGGTTAATATGAAATTAAGCGATTAATGGGTTAAAGTTCATCTGTTGTACAATGTGTCATTGATATATTTAGTTAAATTGGTAAACACATTGGTAATAAGTTTCTTTTTTAATGGTTATCAATTAGTTAAAAACGATTATGAGTAAAAAGTCCATGCCCATGGACATTTATAAGGAACTTTATACAGAACATTTGTTTTATCTGTAATACTTTCATATCAGCAGCTACACCTTTCTGCCAAGAGCTGCTAGGAACAGGTATAGCAGTGGTACATTCCCGGTCGGACCTTTATTGGTTCTAGCAACTTGTACCTGTGTACATGTTCGTGCGTATATGCATGTGTACATGTGCGTGTATGCCTGTATGTATAAATGTATGTCTGGGCATGTATGCGTACATATCGCTGCTTCGCGTGGATAACTACAATTCAAAATTAATCAATGTTAAGTTGAACAGTTAGTTTAAACGAAAACAGGCTTACAATTGAAGATTTGTTGCTTTAACCACATCACGGAAATTGGTCTTTTAATCTATATATATTATTCTAACTTCATAATTTAAAAAATAAAACCAAAAAGAATTGTTTAATTTTTTTCTTCCTCTCCTATGAAAATTGCGATTTTGAGTTGTGTTTTAATTCATTCGAAGCAACGATATGTGTACATATGTGTGGGTCAACGAATGTGTGTCGAGACGTACCGACGGCGCCGCCGGGCTCGATGGGGATGCAGATGCGGCGCGGGCAGGCGGCGGGCGGCTGGCGGCGCGCGGCGGGCGCGCGCAGCTCGGGGTGCCGCCGCAGCACGCCGCGCCGCATCGCCGCGCGCACCGCGCCGCGCGCCAGCACCTGCAGCCGCGGCGGCGTCTGCTCCTCTGCACAACAACACGTTCATTTTACAACATAGCTACTTTTAACCTTGTGTAATTCAGCTAGGGGAATGGTACGGTTTTAGTCAACTTCACAGACACCAACCGCTACATCCACTTTAAATATACATTAATCAGGGCCTTACATAGAGTTCAGGTTTAAAGCGGTCGGTACATAACGAACTTGGCATTCCAACATAATACATGGGGTGTATTAAAAGCGTCAATAGGCAACTGTAAGCACTATTTTCCACTCTCTCTCTCCATATAATGCGTAGTTATAAAAATTATTTGCTGAGATAACCGAGATATACAATATCCGACCTCAGATTGAGATATCGCTAGTATATCAAGGTCGTATATCAAGGTATAACAAAATAAGATGCAAAATCATGATTATGTTCAAGAATTCTGTATCTGTTTATATTACAAATCATGAATCGTAAAACGAAATCTTACTGATATTATCATTTTTTTAGTAGATGTGCGTACATCAGACATTGCAAACTCATGTTACAACAAACATTTTTTTGTACATAAAATATTGGACCTACACCTAAGCCAAACTAATACCATGAAACAAGATTCGTTACCGAGGCGGACATAGTTCTGCGCCTCGTCCTTGTGCGGCACCCGCAGCGTGGCGAAGGACACGGTGAGCAGGCTGCGCGACACCCACTGGTCGCGCGCCAGCCGCCGCACCTGCAGCAGCGTGTCCTTCAGCGGCATCACCAGCACGCCGCCCACCTGCAAATATATATTTTTTTTTATACGATTGAAGTAGCAAACGAGCATGCAGTCCACCTGTTAAGTGTGTTAAGTGGTCACTGCCGCTCATGGCCATCTAAAGCACCTTCATATTGAACATGGGTTTCTATCTGAAGTCAATCACAGATGCACTGCTCCTTCCGAGGAATAAGATAGCCGCCTCATATAAAAGTGTGCCGGCAACTACACCCTACCATTGAAACGCAAAAACTGCTTCACGCTAGAAATAGGTGTAGAGGTGGTACTTCCCCGAGCGAACTACACTGATTCTACCACCTAGAAACATTTTGTTATTTGCAAACATTTGCCAAACGTTCATTGCATTGTTCGCATAATTTACAAATATTTGGTTTCTCTGGCTG